>CM052134.1:3563625-3681495 GCA_028454255.1 Halictus ligatus
TCTCTCTCTCTCTCTCTCTCTCTCTCTCTCTCTCTCTCTCTAATGGTAACCTCGCGTAAGTGTATGGCAAAAGTGGAATTAGACAAAATTCGACGAGCATAATTGAAAAGGACGCTGTCTGTGATCTTCCAACTAACGTTCTAACATGTCACTAGTATTGTACGTTGTCAAGTTTGTAAAATTTTTGCCATTTGGTCGACCAATTTTCCGCTCGAGTTTCAGTTGAACGCGTCCGACGATTACAGGCCGATGCGACGCGACGCGATGCGAGAACGTGACTATTCACTGGAGGACAACAACAAAGAAGAAGTTATCGAGGATCGTCCATGCGACTCGTGGGGACGAGACAATTACTTCTTGATAATAAAGCCATGTTAAAGTCGCATCTCGCCTGCAAGAATCGTTACGTGACACTGACGATGACCGTCGTTACGCGAGCACCACGTTAAAAAGAATCAACGGCGGCTAATAAGGGCGTTACGCAAATCTGCCGGCGAACGAAGATCACAGTGGAAGGATAATTAAACCGTCGTCCATGGTTGAATTAGACACAGGGCACACGTGATTAGATGGTCACACGAAAACCTGAGCTAATCACGCGGACGCGGAATCCTACGTGTGAAAACTAGTATCTTCTTCTCGCATTTCCGATCCGTTTTCGTGTGTGCTAGGACAATGTTCCAACTTCCTAGTTTCGAATTTTGTTTATTAACAAGCAGGTGCTGTATGGGGCAAAAGCAATGCATGCGTTATCAAGGATCGCTTCTAGAGCGCGTAAGCAGCTTACACGCTGATTTCCGACGCCATTTTCGAGAAATAACATTCTCGATAAACCAAAAACGACTCCTGAATATAAATCTTAAAGATGCCAGCAGCGATAAACAATTCTTTAGAAATGTATCTTTCTCTCAACCAACATGCGCACCGTCGCACAGTGCGGACAAATGGCCTATTTTTCACAGAAAATGAAATTTACTAATATAATTAATAAAAACAAGAAATTAACAATTTTTATTAAAAAAAATTTGTTTTTAAAAACTAACAGATTTAAAACGAAATTAATAGTAAATGAGCCATATGTAAAATTAATAATGAGTAACTTAAACAAATTATAACAGTAGTAAACAAAATTAACAAACTTAACAAATCGCTATTCGCTATCTGACTCATTCTCAGTACTTGGAATGTAGTCTCCATTCACATTCTTCCAAACAATCTCGATCTATCCTTGCATTCTTCTTGCTTTTCCAATAGGTATGTAACATATATTAAAAACAAATTAAGAATACTACAAAATGATTGATATATAATTATTGCAAAATTGTAAACAATTTCCATCCTAATACACATTTTTTAAAAAAGAAATGTATTTCATATCTTGGTATACACGAATATTGAATTTCTCTAGTAAATTCCGTACTGTGACTGTGGCGGACAAATGGCAAAATTTCGAACAAAACTCCAAATTTGTTTATGAATGTGTATGCATTGTCAATTATTCCCAAAAGATGAAATTTAACAATACAACTAATAAATTTAAGAAGAAATTAACAAATTTTCCACAATAGAACCCAAAAGGAAAGGTATGGGCACTTGTTAGAAAGTTTATAAAATTAAGAGTAGCAGTTAGTTGCAAACAAAACTATAAAATTCTTAAACTATAACAAGTAATATATCCGAATATGTAAGAATCTCAGGATATATTTTGTCGTTTTTGTTATATGTTAATTTGATGTTTTATATGCAATTAATAAATAAAACCACCGTTGAAAATGTATTCAAAAAATAAATCTGCTTCAGTAAATGTAAAAAGAATGAATATACATACCTCGGTGAGCACTTTCCATTATACAGAATTATTATTGCAACACTCATCTACAATTAATGTAATATTTTTCGATTCTGGAACTCTAGAGAGTGCGGCCACGGCAACATTTTCTACAAAAATCTAAATTTGGTTACTAACGTACATGTAATGGTAATTATTCACAAAAAATGAAATCTAACAATAAAATTAATAAACCAAAAGAGAAATTAACAATACTTATGCATAAAAATGATTGTTACATAATTAATAATATCAATTTCCTCCTAACATGCAGTTTTGCCGAAATAATTTATCGTACACTCCCGCTCATAAGTTTTGCGACAGTGATCATATTTGTATCGAACTCTGTAAAAATAGAATAATCGTAGAAGGGTCCGAACAAATTTTTCCTTATTTAAAGGTTTACATGTCAAGGAAAGGATTGTGAATTCATATATAAAAAATCTTACCAAGAAGTAAAATATATATATATATATATATATATATATATATATTTTCTTTTCATCGAAGAATCCGCCACGTTTCTTTATTCCAGTTTCCACTATTCCTGGCATACGCGTGATCAATTTTTGCATACTTTCTGTTATTATATTATTTCATTCTTGTTCCAAAATATTCAATAAATGTGTTTTCGTGGTAGGGCAAAAGTTCCGTACCTGTCTTTCCAGTTCATCCAATAATTTTTCTATGGTGTTCGAATCTGGTGATCGGGGTGGCTATTTCATAATTTTTAATGAATTATTTCCTTGAAGTTGCAATTATTTAGTTCATAATCTATACGAAATACCAGAGTTTCACTAAAAACCAAAGGACTTATGACCGGCAGTGTACATCGTGATATACACGTGTAATGAGATATGTCCCGCTTTTCCGTAGTGTGCATCGCGTGGGTAATAAAAACGGATTAAATCCTTCTCTTTCTTGGGACTAACAACAAATAGATTTCTTCTATTTAATTCCTGTTTGTCGCGACCGGCACAGACAATTTTCATCTCGCGGAACATAACAGCTTGCGTCACACGGATCAAATGAAATTCGCGTTCTCGATGTCCTGGCGTGGGGATCTCAAAAATCGAATGACCAACCGACATTTCTTTGCCGGGGACCGAAGGAGTATCGGTGTACAAGAATCGATCGGAGAGCCCAGCAGCGTCTCGGGTTTCCGCCGATGCTGAAATTAAAGAGGCGTTTGAACAACGAAAGAAAAACGGACGAAAAGCGCGCGAGGAACGAGCACAGTAATTATCCGGCTAACGAGGCAGAGTTTCGTTCCGATTCGATCCGAGGGATCGATCCACGGACGCAAAGAGTGTCCTCGTCAAAGCCTCTTGTCCCTCGCGAAATTGGATCCCCCTTCTTCCTGAGGAAGGGTTCCACAATCAGCCGAGTTTCGTTCGACTCTTTGACGGCGCTCACGTTCCTCGAATTCTCCTGCACAACTCCCAGCTCCGCGCAGTTCCACCACAGAAATTAAACGACCGAACGATCACCTCCTTATTTGTTAGACCACGGATCTTTATAGGGAATAAAAATCTGTTAACCACTTCGCGACCACGGACGTGTTATCTCGCGACGAAATACCGTTCGTACGATGACCACAGACGAGTTATTTCGCGACCAAGTTCCGTTTGCAAGTAGTTCTGCACGATAGTAGATGGAGATGCTCCGTCGATGTAGCTTCGTAATGAAGCACTATGTGTGGATCCATGTTTCCACATATTCATGTAAAAGACAAATAAACATCATTCCTGCTAAAAATATTTTCAAATTAAAACTCTCGTCCCAATAATATTCCTAATAGCTCATCGGTGGCGATATGCGAACGAAACTTGGTTACGAGCTAACTCGTCCATGGCATACTGTAAGCGACATTGCGTTGCGAGATAACTCGTCTGTGGTCGCGAAGTGGTTAACACGTCGCCTGTCAGCTCAACAGCCTAAAAAGTATTAACGAAATTATAGTTGAAAAATTCAGATGGCACTAAAAGCACGTGTTTTATTAGATGTATATTTATTAATTGCGTCAAATTCTGTCATAACACGTGCTAATAACAAAAATTGATCAATTCCCTTTCTTTTCTCTTAAAGCGTATAAATAATAGTGCACTCTATAGACATAAAAATGACACAAACACATTTCCAGCATAACTCGTAGCAAAAAGAAATAAATATTTTTATTATTCTCTTGAATCCTGAAAATAAATTTTTATTTCGTATATTCACACATTTGCTATATTTTTATATATTGGCAAACTGCGTTTTTTGTTTAAATATGACGTTCCAGATGAATTTGTTGGTTGGAAGTGTAAAGCCAAACAATTTTCACTTCTGAGGAGCTATGGAAACGGTTGATAAAAAAACGTTCTTTCCGCCAAGGACGTACGAAAAACGTCATCGAGCAGAAATTCGAAAGGTTCCATGTTTTCGTAACCACGGTGGAAGCATTTGTAAACGTTACCGGGTGCGTTAGGGGAGCCCGCGTAAAAAGTTCAAGCGAACCACCAACGTTCGGAGCGCTTCAGAGAAACTGTTCTCCGGAGAATGATCGCGGTCGGAAGCTTTCGAGCACGTCTTTCGAGGTACTCGTTAATAAAAAACGAGTCACCGGTTGAAAAATTGATCGTGACAAACGCCGCGGGAGAGTAGATCGTTCTCGCAGAGCATGCCAGCCAACAAAGCGCGCCGGAATCGCGTCGGTAATCCCTGTATTGTGCAGTTTCGATTCTCGATAGGTAGTTTATCGAACCTCGCTCTCGGCGGCTTATCTCGCAAGCTCCGCCCGAGAGACACCTGTTACTCTCTGTCGATAAAATCAGCCGTCCCCCCTGAAATCCCTGTCCTCTACCAGCGAATCTTCCGGCTCTCAACATTGAAAAAAGTCGTTGTCTTCGATGGAGTTTCTTCACACTAATTACCCCCGTAAATATTGCAAATAATTGCTCACCCGATAATATAGGCCTTGCTTCGACCATTATACTGAGAATATTTCCCGAAATTATTTATTAAGGAAAAGTTAGACTCACTTTGTCTAGAAAAATATTTTCTTTTAATTCGATTATTTTTTTCACACCCTTATAGGCATTATTTCTGCTTGATATTCTTTTTCAGGGCAGTTCTAACACGAGACTATCAGCGATAAAATTTGCAATAAATAAATATTTGAAAAAATTGTGCAATTAGCCGATTAACTATCGATTTTTCTTCCCATCATTCTGCTTACCCGAGATAGATGCGAGGTCGATCTTTTGTTAATTTTAATTAACTACAATGGCTCGAATGTTTCTATTTGATCGACATTCGATTATTATTAACGGGAAGAAGTATAATTGGCCGAGGATCGAGGGTGAGGTAGCAGAAAGTCGCGAGATCGCCTCATAAATGGCAAAATGGCGGAGTAGAAGATCGCAGTAGGTGGTTGAGTGCTACCAGAGAAACCTTTAGGGTTAGTTCCCATTACAGGACCCGTCCCAGCCAGCTCGCTGATCGACTTCCAGTGTCGCGAAACGCTTCTCGTCGCCTTTCCCTCTCTTGCCTCTCGCTTTCCCCCCGACTACTCGTCCCCCTTTTACGGCTCCCCGAAACGAGCGTCGATAAAAATCTGTTCACAGGATTAAACCTTGTCCGTCCACCCACATCCTTCATCTTTCAGCGATTTCGCGAACGACTCACCGAACGAAATCATTTCTCCTCGACTCTTTCCCGTATCTCTATTTTACCCTTACTACGATCGTAACTAAACCATCTTGTGAAAATCTGTGTTTCAGAGGCAATGAAATTTTATAGAGTCCTGTTTCCTTCCTATGTCGTCGAATATTTTTACAATCCCCTCGAAAGCAATAAAATATTCCGGAAGATTCTACTATTTTACTAACTACTACACGGTTGCCAACGCTAAATTTTCATAAACGTTTACAATCTGGTAACAAAATTCGGTCTGTCGTTGTAACAGAAGTCGAAGCTCGGTAAATGTAAGTTACAGGTTGTAGCCGTAATGGACAACAAGTGCTTCGACTAATTCTATATATTGTTATTCTTTAAAAGGAAATTATCGGAGAACGGAACCGGATTCTCCATGTATTATCGCTACTATTAATTTTTCCGATGATTGCTATTATTTGGTTACTCATAATTCTGCGTTTCCCTCCACGTTTTCTTTTTTGCAGAGCCATCTCCGTAAAAATGTTGCACAATTAATATACACTTGCCAAACAACGTCGAAGAGAAAAAGAGCAGAAAAAACACGCACGCAACTCACTCGCACGTGGCACCGGCAATGTCCGTGCCGCGCCGGTTAGCGTTCGCGGAATAACTGAGCTGTTCTTGGATCGTATTGTTTGGGTGGCCTGCCATTTTCCAGGTAGAACCATGGAACACGATCACCACCCCTACCAGCAACTTCGTCGTCTCGATGTTCAGTTCATTTTTTTCACGCGATCATTGGAAAACCGAGTCTAACCTCGTTTCAACCCGCGCATGACGCCACTGTGGCGTCATAGGTCTTGACGGTGTAAACGCCGCGCTTCCGATGGTTGTCGAGTTGGAATTTTTTTTCTGAACAGCATTGATCCGACATTGAACACCGGTCAGTTCTACTATTAAAAACTTAATAGTATCGGAGTCTATATATTATAATTCGTCGTATATTAATCCGAGATACAGTCGGGGACAATATTAAGTGGATACTTTTTGAAGATAACTTTTTTAAGATTGACGCAAATGACTTGAATTTTTTTTTTAGGTGTTAGACCGACTAGTTTCCTAGACAATGAGTAAACAAAAATTTCTTTAGATTTACATTAATTGGAACGAAAAATCCATTTTTTAGAATTCGGTAACTTATATTCATACTAAAAATTTCATCGAAATCAGTGAACGTTGCAATGAGCTACAGATGTTTCAAGATGAAAACTTAAGGGTGAAAGTCAGATTTTCGACCTTGCGAGGGAATTTCGCCCCTATATGATCTTTAAACATTTGTAACTCGTAGCAACGTTGATCGATTTCAATGAAATTTTCAGTATGCATGTAAGTGATCAGAATCTACAAAACACATTTCCTAAATTATCGTTATAGGCTCAAATAAAAAAGTGGAGAAATCATTATTTAAACATTTTTTACCTTTCCAACCAATTCTAACGTAAAGAAATTTTTGTTTGCTCATTGACTAGCGAAATAATCGGTCTAACAACTAAAAAAAAATTCATGTCATTTGGACCAATTTGAAAAAAGTTATGCGATTTTTAAGAGTGTCCACTTAATATCGTTCCCGACTGTAAATCGGACGAGAATCCAGCAATCACAAACGATATTTTGTCTGCTAGTTATTAAATAGGATATAGTAACATGGAAAGGTAAGGCAAACTGTGCTTCATTGACGGTGGATCGTAGACTAGCGGTAAATCGTCCGGCACTGAAGCGGAGTTAAACGGATTACGAGGTTCGTCGAGAGCTCGCTCCGTTTTCCTTTCCCTCCGGCTCTCTACTTCTTCTTCTTTTTTTTTTTTCGTTGGTACATTATAAAATTTTAGTAAAGCCGGACGAGGGGGCGACCCGCTGCGCGGCGGGTAAAAGCTTCGACCCGCCGCGTCGGAGTCAAGAAGCATTCCATCGTTCTCGTGGTTTTATACGGTCCATCGTCGCGGTCGTAAGCGTCCCATTAGTGCAGCCGGCTCGTTAAACGCCGCTTAACTTACCCTCCTCGAGCTTCGACGCGAGCTCGAGCGGATTCGAGAGGATTCGAGCGGATACGAGCGGGAAGCCCAGAATGTTTCGTGGGACAGTGTTTGGGTTTTTTTCTGTGCCATCACCTTGTGACTTTTAGCTTTCTAAACAGTTAAGTGCAGCGATTGCTTCGTAGAGCATCGCTGTGGCTCCGCCAAGAGCAACGAAGCCCCGCCTATTCAATAGAAAACGAGGCAAATAATGTTCTATCTGGTTTTTTGATACGTACAATGTTAAATTGTATGTTTTCAAGTTAAAGCATTATTGTAAAGCAGATTTTGGTCCCCATTGCTCTATAGAGCACTGTTCCGGCTCTATCAAAGCCACGCCCCTGAAAGCGCTCTACATTGGCAGGGTAGAAAACAAATGGTCTCCTACCTTGTTCTCTAACATTATTTTCTTAAAATGCCAATTAAAAATAAGTGATTCGTTGCCCTAGGGGCACTGCTCTAATTCAGTAAAAGTCCGGAGTATCGAAGCCACACCCACTGGAAGCACTCTACACGGTGAAGGAAAAAAAGATATCGCCGAAAATTGTTTCTCTTGAAACATCGATTAAACGCAAGTTTGGACAGTGGTTGCTCTGGCGTTGTAGAAGTCCGGAGCAATGAAGCCACGCCCACTGAAAGCACTACACGGCGCGACACAACGAACGAACAACAGAAAAGGTCCCGTGTTTCTTTTTTTAAGATTGTTTCCTTGAAAACATGAATTAGAAACACATATGAATATCAATTGCTCTATGGAGTTCGGCTTCAGCCCTGTAGAAATCCAGAGGAACCAAGCCACGCCTACTCGAATTATGACATTTATGGGTCGACCGATTAAAATCACGAGAAAATTGAGTTTCACCAAGTGGGGAGGATGGAAGCTTTTTGGAGAGCGTTTGAACACAGAAAACAATTTGGAGAGTACGCTTGCCGACGAGCAACCGCAACTCGCGGTGCGCGCGTGTTGTTTCAAAGCGGGAACGAATCACGGCTCGTTCGACCGTCATTAGCTAATTAATGGCCACCGGTAAGGCTAATTGCTCGATGAGCCACACGACACTTGTTGTGGGGGCGGCCCCGTATTTCCCTAAATCAGCTCGAACCACTTTTTTCCGTTCTCCGCCTTCAACCTTGCCACACGATGACCAACAAAATCATTGGCACAGCTAACTTTTAAGTACACAACTTGACACTATGATGGCGTGATTAAATTAATCAAAAAATTAAATCAAAGAGTGACTGCCAACCAATCGAGGGTTAACGAAGTATTCTGCTAAGGGGAATCGACTAATCCGTTTCGCGAAAATTATTCAACCCCGACAGCTACAGTTTCCACGCGATCCACAATCGTGTCGAAAACAATAAACAATAAAACGGTTTTCCACGTCGGTTTTCCCAGACGCAGGCGGGTTCGACGTTAACCCGTCGGCGTATTTGTCCGTGTCTCGCATTTTTCTCTGCTCCACGAGATGAGGAGAAACAAACGAGCCACGTATCCCGAGAGGAATCGGAAATGCGACAGGTGGTTTGCCGAGGGGAAACGGATAGATTCAATTAACCGTCTTCCGGTGTCACGCGCCACGCCGTTCCACACCGGCTATAATTAACGACTAATAACTCTGCTCTGTGACGAATGGACTCCTCTCTTTTTCTCTTCCTATCCTCCCCTCCCCTCTCTTCTTCTGACCTTCCTCGTCTTTGCATCGACGTAGAATTTGAAAAGACAACCCCTGCTCCGGTCCGACTCATCAGGCGAATTGAAACAGCAATCGCGGACTATGGATCATTCGTCCCCCATCTCCCTGCAATCAAGATAGTGCACGGTTTCTTCGAAATCATTTTTACACTCTTCCCCGCGGCACCATGCTGCCACCCCTTCTACTTCGTCCAGTTCTTCTTCCATAGCGACCCCATTCAAGCCCATGGCGAGAAGTTTCTTCGTTTGTGCTCCCCATGGAGAGAGACCTTTTCACGTGAGTTTCTGGCGAACTGAAGTGAACTCGATTATCCAAAGCGCCACCATATGACTAATCGTGTTCACAGCACCTTTCTGCATTCTCCTTGCCACGGATTTTCTCGCCGATCACTGTGTTCGCGACTGTTCGAATTATGTATATCAACGCTTTGACTACGAGAAGATTATTAACCCATGCCATATGATTTCCGGAGCGAACTAATCCATCTAGCTTCTCAAGAAATCTTAAATAAGAGAGTTATTGTATTTCAAACTGTGCGTGAGTCCATCCATTTATTTATCCTCTAACAAATTAGTCCATCTAGCTTCTCAAGAGTCTCGAAATCACTCAAAGTAACTTAAAAAAAAACTATTAAATGTTTAAGTCTACTTGACAAATTTATTCATTTATTCTGTAAAAAACGAATCCATCCAGCTTCTCAAGACTTTCCTAGTCACGCGAATCAATTTTAAGAAAGCTATTAAATTTTGATGTCTACTTGACCAATTTATTCATTTATTCTCCAACAAACTAGTCCATCTAGCTTCTAAAAAATTCCCAAGTCACTCAAATCAATTTAAGAAAGCTATTAAATTTTGAAGTCTGCTTGACCAATTTATTCATTTATTCTGTAAAAAACTAATCCATGCAGCTTCTCAAGAGTTTCCAATTCACTTGGTCCTCGAAATTGAAGATTCCCATCCGTCCCGCGAAACACGAGATTAGAAGTGCACCAAACACAAATGTTCAACTATTTTCAACGTTGACACCGTTTCAAGAGGAAAGAAGGAGGTGATAAAAGTGGAAGAAACTAGAAGTCAGCCGTCTCGAGTCGAAAGTGTAATCATTCGTTGGATAGCACGATATTATGAACGGAGGGCGGTCCCGAGCGATGAAAAGGGCAAAGGATCGCGCGGCGGGTGGGCAAGAGGGCGAGAGTGAAAACTCTCAAGATCCAGATCCTATTAGCTGGAGAACGAAACTTTCCAAAACTCCCAGTGTGGACAAGTCGGCACATCTCACTACATTTTTATTTGACGATGCACGAAAATTTCCTTTGGCAAAACTGCATATTAACAGGAAATGCATATTCATTTAAAAATCATTTAACAATTTTTTATGCATAAAATAATTTTTTTTTCAACTTATTAATTTTGTTGTTAAATTTAATTTTTTGTGACTAATTATCATTACATATGCATTAGTAACCAAATTTAGATTTTTGTGCAAAAATTTGGCCATGGAGGCACTCTCTAAAGTGCCAAAAATCGAAAAATGTTATATTAACTGTAAATGAGTGTGGAATAATAATATTTTGTAATAGAAAGTTCTTACCAAGGAATATGCATTCTTTATACATTTAATAAAGTAGATTTATTTTTTGAATACATTTTCAACGGTGGTTTTATTTGTTCATTGCATATAAAACTTCAAATTGACATAAAATAAAAACGGCAAAATATATCCTGAGGTTTATGCATATTCGGATACATTACTTATTATAGTTTAAGGATTTCATAGTTTTGTCTGGCACCTTTTGCGACTCTCAATTGTATGACCTTTTTAAGTAGTGTCCATACCTTTCCTTTAGGATCTATCGTGGAAAATTTGTTCTTTTCTTTTTAAATATATTAGTTATATTGTTAAATTTCATTTTCTGTGAATAATTAACAATAAGTATACATTTGTAAACAAATTTGGTTGTAAAAAATTTTGCCATTTGTTCGCCAAAGTTACAGTGGGCAATTTACTGGAAAAGTTCAATATTCGTGTATATCACGATATGAAATACATTTTTTTTGCAAAACATGCGTATTAGGATGGAAATTGTTAATAATAATCATATAATAACCATTTTTATGCATAATACAATTTTGCAATAATTACATATCAATCATTTTTATGTATTTTTAATTTATTTTTAATATATGTTTTATAACTATTGAAAAAGTAATAAGAATGTAAGGAAAGATCGAGTTGTGCAGGATCACGAGAGTCAATGATTTTGGGTCGCAATCAAAGTACCGAGAAGGACTCGGATAGCGAATAGCATTTTGTTAAGTTTATTCATTTTATTCACTGGTATTATAATTTGTTCGGATTTGTTGTTGTTAATGTTACATATGGTTAATTTATTATTAATTTTGTCCTAAACTTGTTATTTTTTAAAAATAAATGTATTAATTTTTAATAATAAATTTTTTTTCTGAAAATTTTTTTTTAGATAAATTTAGGTAAATGTAATTGTCTGTAAAAAATTTCCTCTAATAACCAAAGTACGAGAAAGCTCACCAAAGCGGGTGGGCGAGAGGGCGAGAGTGCAAACTCTCAAGATCAAGATCCTATTAGCTGGAGAACGAAATTTTCCAAAACTCTCGAGACCGGAAGTTGGAATTCCCGAATCGGCGACTTTGTAATCGGTCTGCGACGAGGACCGCGTCCTCCGCTCTTGGTCCGGAAAATTGCGACCTTCAAAAGCCTGTTACTCCTGTCCAAATCTTCGCAAGAACGAGGAAGCCATATGATTTGAAACTTTTAATCATTTTTATTTCTTTTTATTTCATTCGTTAATGACGCATTTTATGCATTTCTAATAAACATGAGTAGGTATATCATAAAACATGTTATTGGCAAAACGAATTAAAAATTTTCTATCACACCGAAAGAGCAAAGTTGACGTAAAATTCGGTCGAAATTGTTGCGACGATGGATGCGTGTTTGCGGCTAGATTTACCAATTAGATAGCCAATTAGGCACGTTTCAGCGCGATTGATTCTTCGACAGTGCTTCTCGACGTCAGCGAAGATCAGCTCGCGACAAATCGGTCGAAGTCGTCTCTCGTGGTTCGAGGTTCGCGAACTTTAATTAGCTAGGCTCGCCGTAGAGGAAGAAAAGACTCTCGGGAACTTTGATGCGTCGATCACCGCGGAAGTTTGCAACCACGATCAACCGTGCAAGCGAAACCCGGCACTGTTTTTGCAACCTGCAGCTCGGCGAACCAATTAATTTTCTTCGATCCTGTTCGCCTACAAATATTTCGTTTAATCCTTCGCTTTGTATCGCCGTTATCATGGTAGAAAATGATTATAGTCGCGCGATCTCCGCCAGGTTTTTAACTCGAAAACCAAACATTTCTTCCGACTCAGAATATTTCCATTCTATTTTTTCTCATTTTATTACTTAAATTTAATAATGTATATAGGTATATATAGTATAGTTTTTTTTCAGTGGCGCCTTTAGAGTTGTAAATTTTTGTTTCAACATCATCGAAATCGGAAAGGCAAAAGGAGTTACGAAAATTGGGGGCGAGGAACGCAAGTTGAACTACAAAAATGCACTCCAATAGTTTCTGAAGCACCAAAATAGCTGAGGAACGAGATATACGCGAACCGAAGCTTCCTACAGGGAATCAGCAAGATTCTGCATCGATCTGGAAGGGCATACTTTAGTTTAAACATCATATACAGATCAGGGATGAAGCACGAAGAATCAACTGTGAAAATACACTTCAAATGGCGAGATTGTCTGGATCCGTAAAATCGTTCAGGAGCAAGGAGAAATATCCACCAAAGCTTTCTACAAGGGACCAATACACCTCTGTTTGAACATCCATGCCGAAGTGGTGAAGAGAACCCTTGAAACAGAAGGTGAGGAAAAAACGATACAAAGAGACTCTTGAACCGTCTACACTTCCGAAATCGTTACAGTACAAGACTTCCTACAAGGATCTAGCAATGTCCAGCAACAATAGAGCATATTATTGTTTAGAGGTCACTCATTTCGAGGGGATGAAAGGAGCTCTTAAGATTCATGACAAAAGGACAGCTCTAAAAAGACTCTTGAAAAGAAAAATTGTCTGCACTTTCAAAATCGCAACATTAGAGGACTTACTACAAGGATCTAGAAATGTCCAGCAGCAATCTAAGTGAGCATATTATTGTTTAAGGGGGAACCTTATGTAAATGGTCTGTTTTTCAAGAATTTTTTTTAATGTAAAGCGTAGATTGATTTAACCTTTAGCACTCGAATGGCGACTGTAAGGCACCACTAAAAATTGCTGTATTATTATTCAAAATATTTTTTACATTATTAAATTTGTTTGTATTTCATAAATTCCTAAACATTTTGGTATTGTACGAGTAAATTGCACCATTTTCGTATGTATAACATGAAGGACAATATTCTAGGTCGGAAGAAATGTTTCGTTTTGATGTTAAAATAGTTTCGATTACGAAGAGTTAAAGTTTTAGCTATCATTTATAAACGTTATAATGTAAAAAAAAGTATTTTTTACAAATTTCAGTAGTTCATATCAATGGCGCAATGGTGGTTTGAAAATGGCATCCTGGAGATGCGCCGTGCAGCGTACAGTGCACGAAAATGATCTAAACCAAAAAAATCAAGATGGAATCTTTAATGTATGCAAATTTTACCTTTCGAGAAAAATGCGTTTAAAGCTTTTCTAACAGAAAAATCGTGGAAAGATCTTAATTCATTTTAACTTACTGCGGTTTTTTACATAGAACAAATTTCCCTCTTCCACAAAAAGTTGTACTACAGCCGTTTTTTCTTCTTTTCGAGAAGCACGAGCTTTTCCGACGAGAGTCCGACTACCTCTGCCGCTCCGCCCGATACAACCGTTTACTATATTTTGAAAAATAACCTTACAAGACCATCTCTGACCACTTTCTAACTTTTTTTATCGTATTTTTGAGGAAATTTCAAATTTCTCGAAAATTTCTTTTTACACAAGGTTCCCCCCTTAAATATGATTCATACCAAAGGAATGAAAGGAGACGTGAAAATCCATAAGAAAAGGACAACCCTAAAACGACTTACAGTCCCGTCGGTATTTAAGTTTATTCGGTCAAAATCGGAGTAAGCGATGCTGTTTTCTTTTTAATATGGTTCATACTTGACTTTCCTGGTCTTCTCCTTCTGTTTACAGTAAGCATGAGTAGTGCCAAAGTCAATTGTAGGGTTTCAAAACGAAAGTATCGCGGAAAGTGTAGTAATTAAAAATTTCTAAAATTCTTGTCAAATTTTCGCCAGTCGGAAAGTAAGTTGACGTAAACAAATTTTTTATTTTTAATACAAATTCATGACTATAATTACTTATTAATTATGTTAGTATAGGTGGCTGATTATAAAATATTTTTAGCTTGTAATATCTATAATAATAAATAGTTGTTATTTGTAGTATGCATAAGAATGTAGGTAAAAAACTGTGGTAAGTGTCAATGCAATATTTGTTCGTAACAATAATATGTCTATTCAGTCTTGATAATTCTAATCGAAATAGTCATTTCTTTTTATAACAAAACAGTAATGAGATTAACTCATTTTTTCATTTTTGTTAATTTTTGTTAATATCAAAAACACGTAGGACCTCTGAACTCCAAATTTTGCCATACATAGAAATAAATTTTCTTGCAGTAATTCTATGTATTTGGTAGCAGTAAGTTTCCCATCGATTACTGCTAAATTTCCAACGTGGTTATTATTAAAACAACCCCATATCATCATACTGCCACCGCCGTGTTTAATACTGGGTATTATTAATTTTTGTTTAAATGTCTGACCCTCTTTTCTCCAAACATATTTCCTTCTTTTATTTGAAATTAATTCAAATTTAGATTCATCGCTCCATATTATTGACCCTCAAAACGAAATTGGTTTTTTATAATGCTCTTTTGCAAAATGTAAACGTTTATTAGCATTTATCTGAGAAATATAAGGTCTTTTTCTTGATATCCGTCCATGTAAATTTTGTTCAGTTATGCGTAATTTAATTTGCGTAATGGATATCAGCAATGACAAATTTTCTTTTATTTGTCTTGCACTAATAAAGGGATTTTTTTTACTTCCTTAACAATTTGTCGATCTTGACGAGCAGGTGTTTTTCTCTTTCTACCTGTTCTTATCATATTTTCAGATTTACCTGTGTTTTTTAATTTTGCACATTTTTTCGAACGTCTTCTTGGGAGATTCACAGTTATTTGCTGCAAACTCTTTCCATCCATTCTTCTTTTATAAATTTGAATTCTTTCAAATACTTGTAATACTCTAGTTTTAGGCACATTACAAATAACAACTATTTATTATTATAGATATTACAAGCTAAAAATATTTTATAATCAGCCACCTATACTAATATAATTAATAAGTAATTATAGTCATGAATTTATATTAAAAATAAAAAATTTGTTTACTTCAACTTACTTTCCGACTGGCAAAAATTTGTCAAGAATTTTAGAAAATTGTAATTACTACACTTTCCGCGATACTTTCATTTTCAAACCCTACAATTGACTTTGGCACTACTCATGCTTACTGTAAACAGAAGGAGAGGACCAGGAAAGTCAAGTACAAACCATATTAAAAAAAGAAACAGAATCGCGTACTCCGAATTCGACCGCGTCAACTTAAATACCGACGCGACTGTATGACAACACAAAATTGTCTATACTTTCCAAATCGCTACAGTACAAGCCTTCTTACAAGCAACCAGCAATGTTCCACTCAAAGGGCTACACCTTCGTTTATCACTAGCTCCAAAAATAGGAAAGCATCCCTTCCACTACGGATCTTTATGCAAAACAAAAACAAAATGTTTGCAAGACCCAGGTATCAAATAAAAATTTCTTTCTTTTTCCAATTATCAGCCCCTCTGTATGTAACGTATTGCACGTGACAGTAGCATGTCTCTACCTCGAAAGAGTCCCCGATACGCAAAATCATCTAGACTTTGTATAATCGCAAGAAGATGTGCCGGTGCTTGCAAATGTTTCCTCATGATCAGGGCCAAAGGGAAAGGGTCCAGTAAGGGAAAGGACAAAGGTAGTTCGGCGCGTCGATGGTCGAGAAACCAAGGACGGTTAGTTTCGCGGGCGGAAATGGGCAGCGCCTGCGTAGCGTGGAGTACGCGTACACGACGAAGTATATAGGAGAGCGTTCGCCGCTCGTAGCGTCACATTGCGTCCTCGAGAGTACGTCCTTCGTCTTCCTCGAATAGCCAGCTATCCTGTCGGGCGTGAGATCGGTCTCCTGAATCCTCGTTCGATCCTCCCCGAATCGGATTCTGCTGAGCGAACCCGTAGAAACAAAAAGAAGCACCGTTCAAAACCCCATCGTACTCACTATCCCTTGTCCGCTCTGGAAGAACGCCCTAAAAAACCAGTGGTAATCGACGGTAGATCGTCGAGAAGAGGTCGAACAGCACGATCGAGGGGTGGTTCGATCCTACCGCGCCTCGCCGGAAGGATCAACGAAGATCAAGAGCACCCCAGAAGAGATCCGTGTTTCTTCGTCTTTCTTTGATGCTGTGATCGCCGGCGAAACAGACAGACAGACGCACAGACGGGAGCGGAAGAGGAAGAGGAAGAAAACAAGGAGAAAGAGCAAAACTCACATGGGTAACGGCGTGATACCATTGGTGGTGGTGGCCATGGTGCCCATCATCGCCGGCACCATAGGACAACGAACCCTTGAAAAGCGGCACGCCAACAGCATCGACTATCCGGACTATTCGACCAAGTACGACGAGTATCCGGTGAGTAATTCCACGCGCTCTATTCCCGCCGGAACACTGTCACGGCTAAACTCTGATCATCGCGAGTTATCATCGTCTCTCCTCCGCGACGGAGTTAGGCGTGTTTTGGATGCGTCGGTAGCTGGGTCAATTCCAGCACCGTGATGACCACGAAACGCGGAAGGATTTCGCGCGCGATCGAGCGCTGCTCGCAGAGGGTTGCGAAATCGTTTTTCCTGCCCAATACTGACTTTCTCAAGTTGCATAGTTTTAAGAAATTTTTCTGAGCCTTCAAACTTCGAACTCCAAAATATTTGCCATTTTAGAGAATTATGTGTATGGCGACGTCGCTCGGAAAAGTCAGAAGATCAAAGTAGAGACGATTATTTTAATAACTGATTGTAGAGCATGAAAGAATTATTTAACAATAACGCTGAAACAAGTTTGGTCGCGAAACTAGTGTTTCCAGCCCTCCGTGGACTGGGAAACTGTCGACGCGGTTAGGGATGCTTCGAGGCTCCGTTCGCGCGCGAAAGAAGGTGCGAGGTTGTCGCGTTGCACAGGTGTTTTGGGATTTTATTAATCTGATTCTGATTGAAGATCGATGTGATACAGCTGAATTTTAGATCGTTGGGCTTTGATCATGAAGCATAAGAAACGCATGTCTGGCTGGCTGTAATAAACTGAATTTTTGTAATGAGCTATTGTGAAATTGCTATGTTCGAATTCGATCGAGTGCATCTGAGCGAAGTTGATCAATTCTAATTAAAACTATTCGGTTAACTTCCATTGTAAGCATATTTCTACAGCCAAATTTAAAAGCAGTTCCTGACCGTGAAAAGCAACAGATTACGATGCACATTTCACTGCAACAAACAATTGTATTCGGTGTGTTGTACTGTGTCGAGTTTTTGGTAGTCTTTGACTTTTGCAAATTAGAGCAAAATTCGTGTCCGATTTCTGACAAAAGGTTGCTCCCGAAATTGATAGCAACGCGTGAGGAATTTGAATGACACATTAACATTAAACGTACCGCGGTCAGATGACCGGTTTTACATTCTACAATTATTGCAATTATAAAAATTAATTTGTGGAATTACTTTTAATGCTTGGTAGGTTTAGTGTTAATTTCTGCGTTTCCGAGAACAATTGAAGAGAACGAATAATTGAGAAGAGAGGTTTTTATTTCGGTAGAATCGACCTAAAGGGCTGACATCTCCGGAGCGGAATTTCCATAGTCTGCATTGGCCAGCGGGATCTGCTATTTAGCTTGGAAATCTTCCAGGAACTTCTTAAATACAAAGCTAATCGAACTTATGTCCAGTTCCGATTTCTCCCAGAGAAGAGAGAGGTCGATTTTCATTTCCGATCAGCGGGGGTTGCTTATGCTTCTCTTAAAGAGCGCGAACTACCGGAGGGCATGCATAATACATCGTGTGCTATTCTAGAAACCGATGACTCTACTTTGTTAAAATTCGTCAATATTCCATAAAGTTCACAGGTTATGTTTCGCTCGACTATTTCCGAAGCACACAAAATTAAACTTATCCGACACGATTTTTCTTTCGCGGAAAAGTACTTAACTCTTGTCTGGCCGGCGAATTATTTACATGTTTGTTTACATGAACATTTCTCCGAACGAAGAAAAATACTTTCTTCAAAGGAATCGTTGTCTGCTCGTTTCTGTGGTGCAAAAGAAACTCCACTTTGGGGTACCTTAGAGACATGCAGCCTGAATATAACAGACTGCATTAGAGACGTTTCTGAGAAATCAAATCATTCTTCGAAAAAAAGATCAATTTTCTTCCCAAGTAAGAAATTTCAGTTTAAAATGAAGTTGCAACTGCTGGTGAGTTTCACTAATTAATTTCTATACCCACCACAAGTGCGCACATTTTTCAAGAAGAGATCAATTTTCTACCCAGCTGAAAAAGTGACAAAATTCGAGTTTAAAACGAATTTGAAATTGACTGTCACGAATTAAGTATATCTAATATATTATACAAGATCAGTTGAAACAAGACCGGAAGGATAAGTGTTAATTAGTCCTGCAACTACAAAACAAAAAATTTTAGTCCTGTCTCGGAAGCAACTGCAGGACATTGCGAAAAAGCAGGTTCTCGCGTTTCGCAGGTTGGGCAAAGCGCGAGATTGCAATTCGATCTTCGTCTCGGCCGAGTTTCCAGGTATTCGCGCGGGTCTCCGGTCTCTTTAATTATCTCGAGCGAATAGGGTCGAGAGGATCAACTGTGACAACCTTATCTTCGTCCCTGGAGGCTCGTCGAACCTGTTCGAACCGGTCCGGAATCGCTGCTCTCGTTGCCCGCGACGAGTCGCATGATCGCCGCACGGAATCAACAAGTAGCTTTTCCTGTTCCTGGTCCTTCCTCGACCTCTCTGTAAGTTCAAATCGGGTCAGTTTGAACGGGACAAAGTGTTATATTCAATCTCACTTGAGGTACGGACTTATCGGGCTCGATTCGCAGTCGCCTAATCGACCCTGACATAAAGACCCTCGAATCCGGGATTTTCTCTATAACTTGAAACGAATTTCGCGGTATCCTGTATCGAGGAATCGAGGAATCGCCCTCTCCGGTAACACCCTCTGCCACAATTTGCAGAGACGCTGCTATCGATTATCGATAAGTCACTGCTGTCCAATGACACGACGACAATATTGCTGAAAATATCGACTTGTCGCGTCGAAAATCTCGCGAATAAGTTTACCTATTCGCAGAACAAACACGTTCGATCATTATAATATTAACGAACATAATGCCGCTAAGCGGGCGTGTTGGAACGATCTTCCATACAGCCAACGAGCTACAGCTGGTTAATAGAAATGTCTTTATCTCGCTTCTCCAATTGACACGGCAATTAACGCGGCTCGACATCGCGTCGTCGTGTAATTAAGATCACAATTGATTTTTCTCGGACCCGTGGTGGCCTTATAATTTTTCCTGTGACTCTATTGTTTTCAAAGCTGACGGTTTTTCCCCTTTATCATTTCCACAGCGATAGAACTGCAACGATTGAAACACCTTTTTCACGTTTGCACGACGAAACGCACGCGCGTTTAAAGCAGTACAGTCACTCGAGAACGATAACATTTTTAATATTGAACCATACGACTTGGGTTTTGTTTTTTTTTTTTTTTTTGAGAATTTAGAAAAATTAGTTTGCTGGGGGACCGGAAAAAAAAAACTGCACTTGGTCGGAGTTACAGAAAAAATCATAAAAGTTACAATATCGCAACAGGATGCAAAACCGCGTTCGTGGTGCAGTCTGAAACAAAGTGATTCGTTCGCCGAAAAACAGTAATACAGGATATTACTTGTACGAGTAATGTTTTCGAAAAGAAGAAAGATTGAAACGTTATTAACAATGCACATGTTCAATTAATTGGGTCGCCTCGGAAAAATCAGCATGCGTAACAACACACTGTTTCCAGTCGTCTCTCGCAGCCATACAACTTCCCGACATAAAATAATTATAAACAGCAACGCTCGGAGGGATATTTAAGTCTCGGGCATCATAATTTGTCCGCGTGCCGAGCACACGTGTGCAAATGAATGCAAATGAATTTAATCTGAGCATAGAATAATTGCGTTAGACAGTTCGAAAGTTTTTCGACCGAATCGAGCATCAACTTCGGTCTAATTTCATTCGCGATATTTGGACGCAACAGTTCACCGAACAGCAGTGGGTAGAGCTTGAAATGCAACGGTGTGTTAGGATGCATTTCGTCGCGGGATACTCTAAACAAGACTAAACAAGAGCATGAACTATGGAAACTGTTAAGGGCCAGCTTTGCCAGGTGGCCTTGATTCGCCCCAGTGTACGTGCCGTGTGCGCGTGAATTTATGGCTCGATAATGCAAAGATGGGGCTTATCAGTGGTCAGAAGCGCTAGATAAAGGATGAATCTAGTGCGCTCGGTACCAGGCAGGTTCTACTTTTGCGTTGTCGAGCAACATTTTGCATTATTCGGTCGCATGATGCCTGTCAGAGAGGCCATCTGAGCACGTGTGGTCGACAACGTAAACAACGGTGCTGCCGTAGCTTCGGCCACGCGCGCTCAGATCGCGTCTCTGACAGGCATCATGACATGGCATTCATGACCGAATAATTAGGACCTGCCTGGTAGCGAGCGCACTAGATTTATCCTTTATCTAGCGCATTTGACCACTGGTCAGCCCCATCTTTGCATTATCGAGCCATAAATTCGCGCCTCCTGAACCCTTGCAACCTTGCAAGATCTAGCGTTGTGTGCGGCACACCATGACACACGCATACGGCACGCACACTGGGGCGGATCAAGCCCACCTGGCAAAGCTGGCCCTTACCCCTCGGACTCCTGCGAATTCTAGGCCTGTGCCGCAGTCATTTCTGACCCACACCGATATTTACAGTTTTCTTTCGATACAAGGCGATGACTCGGAACCGGCTTTCGTCGTATTTCGGATGAAGAAGATGAAATGGGGATAGCGATTCTCCTATAGCAGAGTAAGAAGCGTCATTTTATATCGAAATAAAATTGTACATATTGACAGTCAATCGAGCATATCCCTATTACCATGGATTACAAATGACTCACTATAGATGACAAATGACATAGCGTATGGAGGATTAAGAAGTGACTCGTTTCGAACGCGTCTTTCAAACCCCCGTCATTACACTAATTTTACGAATTCGAACAAGTTCTTTCGCACACGTGTTCCACGATACAGTGATTTTCTAGCCAGCATTTTTCGTGGAAATAGAAGATATTAGAAAAAAAAATAAAAGAGGAAATAGTAGTACTGTTTTTTGTAGTACTGTTGTAATTTTCTTGTGTTTATACTATTTTGTTAGATATGAAGGTGACCTTCATCTTTTTAATGGAAGGCAGCATATTTTTTTATGTCAGATGAAAGCGTGTGTCTAGACGAGTTCATCCGTATACTGCATAATAACCTTCAAGGCCATGCAAGATCAGAAATGGAAAAAACATTTTAACTAATGTGTTTACAAGTATTCTTTATTGGTGAGGCTACAGTAAATGTTCAATATCACTTCCTTGTGCATGAATGCACATTTCTGCTCTTTTAATTACATTTTTGGCAGCTTCCCCTTATGTAGTCCGAGATAATAATGCACATGCTTGTGCTATTTTGCTTTTCAAATCGTTTGCATCTCTGGGGGGTGAATCATAAACGAACTCTTTAATAGAATCCCATAAAAAAGTCCAAAAGTGATAAATCTGGAGATCTTGCTGGCCACTTGACAGGTCCGTATGTTCCAATCCATCGGCCTTGAAACATGTCGTTGACATAATTTTCTACGATTCTGCTATTATACGGTGGGGCTCCGTCTTGTTGGAAATACATATCATGCGTAATAGACAGCGGCAGATCTTCCCAATAGTCTCTTAGTTGTGTATTTAAAAACTCTAAATATATTTTCCCATTCAATATTCCACTATAAAAATAAGGTCCTAATAGCACATTGTTAATTATGCCACGCCATACATTTATGCGAAATTGCACTTGAGAACTTGTTTCCCTTCTCATTTTTGGGTTTTCAGTACACCATACATGAGCATTACGAGTGTTGGTCATCATATTTTTGTCCAATCTTGATTCGTCTGTCCAACGAGTCTTTTTATAAAAATTACAGTCGTTTCTGTTCCTCATAAGTAACCAATCGCAAAATTCAGTACGCCGCGGTATATCACTTTCTTGTACTTTATGGTATTTTTCAAGGGTTTGTAATTATGTCATTTTAAGATGTTATGAGTTGAACCAACTGAAATACCACACGCGGAAGCTACTTTCCATATCGAATTTTTCGGATTTTCTTCAAAATATAAGAAGACTTCTACCTTTTCATTTTCAGAAAAAAGACATTTCCGAGTATGACACTTATTTTGGAAAGACCCTGTTTCATTCAAACGATTCCCACAAAACAAACTGATTTCCATTTTTTTGCACTCTGTCCGGATATTCTCCTAGGTATTTCAATTTACTTTTATTTTTATTTCCATTGCACTGCTAATAATTCCGTGCCATATCCGCCTTCTCGTCCACCGAATAAAGATAAATTACTATAGGATATTAGAATGTGAATGACAACATCATCTGATTCGTATGAATAAGGAATACTTGTAAACACATTGATACGACATATTCAAAATGTTTCTTCCATTTCTGACCTTGCATGACCTTGCAGGTGAGTGTGCAGCATACGGATAAATTCGTCTAGACACACGCTTTCATGCGATATAAAAAAATATACAGAATTCCATTTAAAAAATTGAAGGTTACCTTCATATCTAACAAAGTAGTATAAACACACAAAAATTACATACGCCATTGTGTTGCGTACAAAAAACAGTACTACTTTTTCCTTTTTCATTTTTTTCTAATACTTACTGTTTACAAGAAAAACACTGGCTAGTAATAGCGTGAACACCATGTATATGTCGCCAAGGCCTGGACGATAAACGTCGCGAAATTATCCCCAGTACCTCGAGGTATACCCCATGAAGAGCCACAAAGCTCGTGAGGACTCTTAATAACCAAACTGAGCTTCACAATTTCATATCGGGGGATGAAAATTTTCATTTTGCGTAAAAATGCTTAGTGATCAGGTTTGCCATCTGAGATTGACGACTTCGATAAAAGATAAGAATAGTACGCGAATAAAAATCAATTTTTTGAAACTGTGAAACCAGAACAGCCCTGTAAGTTTGCTGGAGGGGGTCGAAAGATCAGCGTTCCAGGAGAAGAAGGCCAGCGTAAAAGTCAACGATATCCGATCTCGCAATTGCGCGACGGAATATCTGATTCCTGATCGACGTCGACGTTGTTACCGCGACGTCTCGAGGCTCTGTAATCTCATTCTTCTCGAATTCCTTTATTATAGGAACCGCGAGCGGTTCGGCTCGCGTTTGTTTCGCAACGGACGCGAGCGCGAGTCATCCGGTGTTCCCTTTCCACGGTCCAGGATAACGAGCAATCTTCCCTTCAGGGTCCTGTTCTCTTCCCATGCTGTCCCATGATCTCTCGGGTTTCCTCCCCGGGTCATCGCGAACGAAATTAATCCTGATCCTGCCGCCTCGACGCGACGCAGCATTGGAAATTCATTTTTCCGACGGAGCTCAATCGAGATCTCCGAAATGCGAGACGTATCGATTCTCGGCCGTTCCTCACATCCAATGAACATTCTATTCTTCTGACATTGATATTTAACCACTTGTACTACTTTCACGAGTCTGACTCGTGATGAAGATTCTGAACAGAGCCTGATAAATATGTATGTTATTAGTTTCCTTCGAATCGAAATACAATTCTATTTTGGCATTCTTAATGTACAACTATTGAAGAACATATAGGCATACGATAGACATAAATTTTCTCCTTTCCTTAGGAAATTACGAATTACAAAAAAGTTCTGATCACTGAGAACGTAAAATACATCGTAGTGCAAGGGGTTAATACGTTGTTTACTGAACAATCTCGCATTGAACATCTACCTGCATTTGCGTCATTGTACACCTACATCTTCAAAATGTTTTGTCAAATGCTCCAAACAATTTAGCAGAAGTGATGCACTGTATGAACGTTATGCTGTGTGCTATGATTCAAGGCGACAATATATGTAAAATTAACTCGACTGTCATCAAGTAGACTGGAAAATTGTGGACGTCGCGTGTACATAGTTGGCGCGAAACCAGAGTTGTGCAGAATTACAATTAAATTACTGCAGGAATTATAATTACAATTATATTGATTATATTATAATTACATTGAATTACATTATAATTCAGTCATATTATAATTTATAATTCAGATTTTCACTCAATTAAATTACAATGTAATTCGTAATTGCAGTTGAAGTACAATTATAAAATACTTTGTAATTAATTTACATAAAATAGCGTTACGTATTATAAACTAGGGTGAGGAATAGAAAATACGCCGCATAGACAGAAAACAGGTATATGAAAAGAAAACATAAAAATATATTGTACTTTTTCAAAATTCTGGGATATAATTTGGAGAGATGTATTTTAATTATATTGTATTTCAATTACACATCTGATTAAAATAAAGGTTTGGATTATGTAATTCAGTTACGACGTACTTGAATTACTATAACATTGAAATACAATGTAATTCAGTTGTGTAATCGAATTACAATGTAATTGAATTAGCACAACTCTGTGCGAAGCACAGTGATTTTATCCTGGATATTTTTGCTGATGTTACAAATTCTAATGAAATTCGGTTTAAAAAATAAAATTCGTTCTTATGAAAATGCCAAGACTGAATTTTCTTAGATTTTGTGTGATTGTTACTATAAAGTAGATATAATTTGCACGAAGATATCTATTCTCACGAAGGTGGCTCCATAATTTCAATAATTATAAAATAAAAATCTGAAACATTTTATCATGGTAGGTTCACTGTTAAGCAACTACTATGTGTACCTAGTACAGGGATTTCTCTATATATGTCACCAAGGCCTGCATGATAAACATAACACGGGTCGGACGATACATGTCGGACGCTATGTTTCCTGCTCGATACACGACGCTGGTAAGACCCGTGTTGTTGACATATATCGAGAATTCACTGCAATCACATTAACACTAGGTTTACGGGATCAGTGAAAATGACGGGTTCTAATATTTCCATTTTACAATTAATAAAGATATAGGCATGAGGAATTATTCAAGACGATTATCCTGGACGATACACGACGCTGGTAAGACCCATGTTGTTGACGCACGTCGAGAATTCACTAAAGATCTAAATGGCAGCTAACTCTTTCACAACGTCATCGCATACGCGGACGGTTGAATTGAACCGAGGACTAGTCGTTTCGCTTTCGATCGCCATGATGCTCGCGGCATTCGCATCATCATCGTTCCGATGCTCGAGGCGACCTTGCGGCCGAAGCACCCATCGAAGTACGATAAATATATTATCCTGTTCGACGGCGAACGTGATCAGGTCGAATGTTCGCGGCGAGAGCACAAGCAGCGGGATACGTCGTCGTTCCCCGGGCTGGTAAATAATACGTCGTCGTCGCCACTGCGAGTCGATTTAACGATGATTAAAGCCGCACCGTCTCGTCGCGTTACTTTTTATTAGCCGCCACGCGTAAAAACCATATTGCGTGGTCCTGGTACGCTCGGCTTTCATGGTTTTCCGCTCTACCGATCCCTGGCCTGGCGATCCGCTCGTTAGAACCCTCGGCGGTTAGCCCGCGGTCACCCCGCTATCCCGCAATTCAATTTTTCCAAGTTTCACGCGGAACGCCATGATTCCCTGTCTAATCTCCCACCGGCTATCTCTATGCCGCGTTGTTACCCACTAAACTTCGTTACCCTCTCGTTATCCGCCGCGGCTATCCGAAAGGGAAAGTGAGCCGAAGGAAAAGGGTAACTTCTGTCCTCTGCTACCGGGAAACTAAGGGTTGCCACATGACTTTTGGCAGAAGAGGGTCCGAGATTCTAAGAGCTAGGTCCCCTCGTCGTTTGCTCTATATTTCGTGGTGGATTCTATTTCTCAGCCCTCCAGCGAGATCTGAACACAATACAGTGATTTCTTTATATATGTCGCCAAGGTCTGGATGATTAACGTCGTGGAGTCATCCACACTACCGCGGGGTATACCCCATGAGGAGTTACGAAGCTCGAGAGACCTCGCTAAACGTAACACGGCTTGGGTATGTCTCCTGGACGATACAAGACCCGTGTTGTTGACATGTAGCAAGAATTCACTGTATCCTTCTCACTACATTAAAAATATTCGTGAGAGATATAAATTTTCATATAGCTTTTGTGTCTTACAAGCGATGCGCAAACTTTTTATTTTGCATGAAGATCCGGAATTTAGTTATTATTAATAATGATCATTTGAACTGTATTGCTTTTAGGCTGTAGAAGTTATTGAAAAATGGAAAAGAATTTCGATTTGGTCTCGGTTTCTTGCAACTGATGTAGAAAATGATTACTTTGATAATAATAATAAGACGAAGAAGAAGTCTGATAATAAAACGACAAAATCGACCAACGAAACTTATATAAACTCCATGATTTTTGTCATGAACGCATAAAATCCGCATCTATTTCGAATAATAATAAACAAACTTATACTGTTTTATTATTTCCAATCCATCAAAATGATCGAGCAGGTATACATCGTACCTTGCAACCCAACACAAGGTTTTTTATTTCACAGAAAAATCTGCAGTCTAATAATTAGACTGCGGATTTTATGTATTTATGACAAAAAATTAGTAGGTGTAATTTTAAGTAGCAAAAATATTACAAAATTTAAACATACTATTATATTACATTCAATCTGCTAGGCACAATAAGAAAAAAATATAAATTTCTATTTCACTTCAGTTCGTTGCAAGTCAAGTAAAAAAATGTTATTTTGCATAAAGATCCGCAGTCTACTAATAATAAACACACAGATATCGCAATACTCACCGCCCGTAGATCCTTTGCTGAACATGCTTGTGACAACAGCGGTTTTGTCGATGTAAGCGTCCACCCTCGCAATATTTTCGCACACCCTCTGGAACTCCTCAAAGAAGTCTTCCGTGCTGGGAACTGCAGGATCCTTCGATCGATCTTCTTTCGAGGATTCTGAATCTTTCTTTTTCATCTTTTTGGGTTTCTTTTCATTATTTTTGGCTAGTGTCGTCTTGCGCCTCTTCAGGGAATCGTCGTCTTTCAGGGAATTGTCGTTCTTCCTCGTCTTCGGTGTTTTAAATTGGGTTGAAAATCAATTCAAATAACAATAGGTAATTTGATAGCCATTCATCTCGCGTTTCGATCGCTGTGTGGATCGTTCCTCCGGATATTTCGACTAATTTTTTTGCTGATCTAAACCAAAATTATTTAAATATTATACTTTATACGAACGAATCATGAAGAAACAAGATATAATAATTAGACTGCGGATTTTTATGCATTCATGATACTTTGTGATGTATTATTATTAGACAGCTGATTTTATGCATTTATGACAAAAGTGAGTAGATACAATTTAAAACATTGGAAAGACTAAAAGACTTTGAGAGTATTAATATACACTGATTTCTCTATATATGTCGCCAAGGCCTGGATGATACGGACGTCGCAGAATTATCCCCACTACCACGGTTTATACCCCGTGAGGGGACACGAAGCACGAGAGGCCTCAAACGCCCAGAAGTGTAAACATAACACGGACAACAGAAGATATGTCTTCTGGACGATACATGACGATAGTAAGACCCGTGTTGTTGACATACATATATCGAGAATTCACTGTAATCACATTAACACTAGGTTTACAGGACCCGTCAAAATGACGGATTCTAGTAGTTTTAATTTACAATTGCTAATTGTAAGTTTCTAAAGGTACATCCATGAGGAATTATTCAACAAATTTATTTCTTTGAATATATATTATTTTTAATATTTTGCTAAACATATAGGTAGCACGTTCTTGTTATTTTTATAAAGTAATGTAAAATAATCACTTTTAGTGATCCGTAAACCTAGCGTAAATGCATTAATATCCAGCCCTTGTACTGCGATTTGTTTGACGATTGCAGTGATCAGAACGTCTTTTTCATTCACAATTTCTTAGCAGAAGGATGATTCTGTATTTATTGCATTCCTGTGTAGTCTCCAATGGCTATATTGACAACGTCGAATTTGATTTCGATTTAAAAGAGATACTTTAACAGTAGAACTACCGGATGAGATCAAAATGACTTGCTCCTAATTTTTTCTTTTGAAAATATTGAAATTATAAATATGTTTCCATGAAAAATATTTTTAATTATCTTTTTTATCGAAGTAGATATTTAACCAGAACTGGTACGAAACCTAAACATATGCAAATTTGTTGTTATCATGAGGCAATGTCTGAAAGTTGCATTTAGTGCTGAGTAGTTCTAGTGTTAATAACTACACTGCGGATTTTATGCATTTTTGGCGGCGCATTGGTATTAAGCAATTGGTTGTTACAAAAATGGTCCGTCTTCCAAGGATTAAATAATGTTTTTGATCATGTCAAGCACAGAACGGCCATGGTCCTCCACCAATCCTGATTCTGGTCGGCCAAACAACCTATTCCTCTCACGTCGCGGCCAATATGGCGGCACTAACTTGTTCCGCTGACAATTATTCGATAAAGGTTGCCGAGCAGTTCGTTCTTGTTACACGCTTAATAAGATGGCGTCCGGGGAACAATCTTTCGCCCCTTCGCCGACAATTTCCGGAATTACTCATACCACCAAGTTGTCGTTTCAACGAAGCATGGCGGTGTCGTGTCGGACACTGTCAACGATCCCGAGGAGAGCTGCGAGCGATAAGACAGTGCTGACTACGCAGGCGTTGAAGTCACCGGATTTCTCAGGACTCTCGCGATCGGTACCCTAATTTCGAATCTTGTCGTTCCTCGAAAACATGTTAGAAAACCCACCGGATACAATAGTCTCGACGTTACATGTCCGAAGAATCGATCCCGAGCATTGGCCAACGGTATGCTTGGAAAATGGTCCGGCGTCGTCTGATTGGTAATTAGCCGTCGAGCGTGACACGGGGCGAGTAATTAGCGTGGCCCCGTCTCGTTTCACTGGCGAAACGAAGACGTGATTAATGCGACCGGAAAGTTCACTTATTAATGAACCGACACCGGACACTTGTGGATTAACGGGCAGCGCCAGCTGGATTACCAGGGAATCATGGAAACTGCGCGTTTTTCCGTAGCCGAGGAACTGGAACGCGCGTCCAGGATTATTCGGTGTCTCGAGGATTATTAATCGAGAAAGAACGAGCTACGGGACCTTGCTGGGACGAGCTGAACCATTAAGACGTCGAAACTCTCGATTGAGTTCTCGGAACTTCCTAATTCGGCGTCGTGTCGATCCTCTCGCTGAAAGGTGTTCGCCGGGGAAACTTAATTTCCATTTTTGTTTTCTTTTTTAGTTAATTTTTCAATTGTGAAGCGACATGCTACTTCTCTATCTTGTTAGCACACTTTTCAATTGTAAATCGATCTTCTGTTCCTTCATTTTGTGCGGCACATCTTCCGACTGTGTATCGACCTTTTGCCTTTCGATTTTGTCGAGGAAAGTTCTCAATTGGAAACCCTTCAGCTATTTCTTTATATTGTTATTAAGGGAGGAACCTTGTGTAAATGGTCTGTTTTTCAAGAATTATTTTTTGAAAAATGTAATGCGTAGATTGATTTAAAATTTGAGGTATGATTGATTAACGTTATACTGTAAACAAAAATATTTTGTATAAATTGTAATCGTTAATATCAATGGTGCAATGACGGCTTGAAAATGGCATCCTGGAAATGCGCCGTGCAGCGTACAGTGCACAAAAATGATCTAAAACAAAAAAATCAAAATGGAATCGTTTATTTATACAATTACGCATAACATGATATTCTTCTTTTATTAAAATTTGCGAAATTGCACAGAAGGCGAAGTTTTAAAAAACCGGATTTTCTGTTAATAACAATGTTTCAAATAAAAAATTAATAAATCGGAGCTCGTCATGTTGTGGCCAATTATTTTTGGAATATTTATACAAAGTTTTGAGCTACGTTGCACGGCGTGCGAAATTTTGCCTTTCGAGAAAAATGCGTTTAAAGTTTGAGTAACAGAAAAATCGTGAAAAATTCTTAATTCATTTTGACTTACTGCGGTTTTTTTGCTAATCTGCGATTCCAGAGCCATAAAATAGATTTTCCTCTTCCTCAAAAAGTTGTACTTCAGCCGTTTTTTCTTCATTTCGGGAAGCAAGAGCCTTTCCGACAAAGACCCCGACTATCTGAGCCACTCTGTCCCATACAAAATAACGTACAAAAACATGTCTGATCACTTTCTAACTTTTTTTATCGTATTCCTGAGGAAATTTCCTATTGATTCAAACAAAAAAAATTCTCAAAAATTTCACTTTACACAAGGTCTCCCCCTTAATAGACTTTTGATTTCTATTTAAAACTACATAGTCCATTATTTGCAACAATTGTGCAGTTTTGTATTTCGCCTGGTCATTTTCATCATAAACGCGTAGTATCCTATCTATGTCCTATAAATGTTGCGTCCTCCTACTTCTTTGTTCTATGTGGGATATTTTTTCATTGCAAACCAGTTTTCCATGTCCCGCGCAGAAAATGTTTTGCAAATCGGTATTCAGTTTCTCCAGCTTGCGAACGAACCTGGCCCTTTTCTGTTTCATCATGTTGCGCGAAATTCATTTGCGTGTGCAAGCGCCAACTAAAAGGACGAGCGATATCTTTTCTCTCGCGAATTTACTGTCTTTTTTCGTGACCTGACCGCTAGTTTCCACCGGCGCGTCGCACAAAGACCACGCTGGTTTGTTCTTAGTAACTCTAATTTCGCGGTGAAAAGTCGAATTACAGAGTCGCGAAATATTCTACGTGTAGAGCGTCGGCGAACACCTGTGAAAAGACAGCCACAGAATCACGTGCAAACCGTTGAATCAGCGACGTTTGAAGAGATGCACAATAGACAAACAATTGCAGATTAGAGAGATTAGAATTGCAGATCAAAGAGAAAGTTTGTTTTCATCGAATCCTAAAATTGAAATTGTTTCCCTGAAATTTTATTATATCTCACTACACGTGTATATCACGATGTGCGACAAATTCCTTTGGCAAAACTGCATATTAGGAGGAAATTGATATTATTAATCATTTAACAATCATTTTTATGCATAAATACTGTTACTTTTTTTTATTTATTAATTTTATCGTTAAATTTCATTTTTTGTAAATAATTACCGTTACATGTACATTAGAAACCCAATTTTGATTTTTGTATATGCCATGGCCGCTCGCTCTAGAGTACCAAAAATCGAAGAACATTACATTATTTGTAGATGAGTGTTGCAATAATAATTCTGTATAATGGAAAGTGCTCACCAAGGTATATGCATTCTTTTTACATTTAATGAAGTAGATTTAGTTTTTTAATTAATTTGAATTAATTCCTCATTTTCTGTGAAAAATTACCTATATATTAACGTTAAACTTTAATACGGAAGAGTTGATGCAAAACGATGGAGGAATTTTTTCCAAGCTTCGCTTCAGCAGGAAAAATATTTTTTAGCAAACATTCGAAAGTTAGATGGTCAAAGAAATTCTTGAAACAGTGGCGGATACAAAGCTACATAGGAAACGATTTTTTCCCAAGAGAACAGGCGAAAGGATCAATACCAAAAAATTCAGGAATACTTTTCAGACTTCGTTTGAACAGGAAAAAATAATTTTTATCGAAAATTCCAAGGTTAGATGGTCAGAGAAGTTTTAAAAACAAAAGAAATCATAAAATTACGAAAAGCTCCCTATGTGAAATATTGAGATCAATATTATCGCGATTTTTCTCCAAGAGAACAAGTGAAGCGATCGATTCCAAAAATTTCAAGAATATTGATTAGACTTCGTTTAAACAGGTAAAAATATTGTTCACCAAAAATTGAAGAATTAGACAGCGAAATAAATTCTTGGAACAATGTTGGAGACAAGCGATTGAAACGACACCTTAAAAACAAGGCGATCTTCAAAAATTTCTATCGGAGAAACTATTCGACGAAGCTCTGTGAAACTTTTCGTATATGTTAAAGAATATTTCTGAATACATATGAAAAATTCTCGATTACGAAATGGATCACATGCCGGGTCCACGGATTAATATCAGTCTCCCGAAGAAACTTCTTCTGTAAAAATCGATTTAGCGGAACTGGATTAGAGGAACGACCCCTCGAGGAATCCATTAGCAGACCCGATCCCTGTCGGACGTCAGAGATGGTAACGGGTGTTCGCACGCTTTCCGGTTCCGTTTCCGCCTACGCGTCCAACGGAATTATTTCGGCGAACAGACTCCGCGTAGCTTCGGAATAATAGAACTCGCCCACCGTTTGAAAGCAGTTCTCGCAAACTCGCAAAAGCTCGCAGGCAATTCTCCGACAATTACGCGGCCATTCGTCGCCGCAAAATAGACAATGCCGATCAATTCAATGTTAGTTACCCAGTATATACGTCCGATCACGGCGTGTGCCACTCCACGCTGTCGACATTCGCACAATAATCGCGTGTTAAACGCTAATTCCGGCCAATGTCTTCTAGCGCTAATTTTAGGTCCACCGAACAAGCAACACACAGTGGGCTGGAAATTCTTTTTTCCTGGTCCAAAAATTGCATTTCTCAAGTTTCATATTTTCAACCAATTTTTCGTCGTCTCTGCAGACAGCTCGCTCGAATAATTTTGACAGGTTGAATATAACAAATCGGCATTCTTAAATCATTTTATCTTCCCCACTTTTTCAATTTCTTTTTTTGTTTTATTTGAAACTGTTTTAAGTTGCTACTCATTGTTCCGTAATAAACGCATAAAATCCGCAGCCTATTGATCACAGTTTTGACGAGCACCTGATGCCCGCATTCGCCGACCATTAGTCAATGGACTCGATTGTAGGTTGGACCGCGGATCACAAGTTTGCTTGATAGATTTGTTCATTCTTGTAACGCATAAACAGTAGATAATGATCGTTTCCCTCGATAAATAATCCGTGGCTTGTTTAAGCGAAATTCCTGCCCAACATTGTTTGCAAACTGACTTTTCCTTGCTTTTAATATAAACGAACGAGGTCAATCGCGAAGGAAGGCATTATCGCAAGCAGTGTAGCGATTTCCTTCAATGAAAGCAGACGTATATTAAAGAGAACAGTTGCTCATAAATTGAAAATGGAACGGCGAGTTTTATTTCTGCAAACATCCAGGACAGTGGGGGTGTACGATCCCGGACGTCAACAGTCAACCGTCACGGAATATTTACCTTTTGCACTCGCAATGCTAGCGCACAGCTAATATTTCACGTTGCTTGCAAAAAGTCGGAATGCCAGCAATGCTCTGGTATTGTGCATCTTAATTGTCGTTGCGTTGTTGCTCGGAATGAATGTGACAAATGCTTCCCCAGTTAATAATCGAGGTGTTCGGACTGCGTTGCTTCCGTTAGGTTAACTGGTAAACACAGTTTGCGGCAAACGATCGAATCAGTGTAAACCGACAACAATAATAAGAAAGACAAAACATTACTCAGTGCTCGAATAATTAAAACAATCGAGGGGACACTGTCCGGAGAATTTCGAGCGAAATAATAGTCTCCTCCACGTTGTAAAAATTATACAGGGTGTTCACGCTGTTACTAGCCAGCTTCTTTATTGTAAATAGTAAATATTAGAAAAAAAAATTAAAGACGAAGAAGTAGTACTGTTTTTTACACGCAACACAATGGCGTATGCAATTTTTTTGTGTTTATTCTATTTTGTTAGATATGAATGTGATCTTCAATTTTTTAAATTGAATGCTGTACACATATGAAAGCGTGTGTCTAGACAGAAAGGTCAGAAATGGAAGAAACATTTTGAATATTTCATACGAATATGTTTACAAGTATTCTTTATTGGTGAGGCTACTTACTTGTGAATGCACATTTCGGCTCTTTTAATTACATTTTTGGCAGCTTCCCCTTATGTAGTCCGAGATAATAATGCACATGCTTATGCTATTTTGCTTTTCAAATCGTTTGCATCTATGGGGGGTGAATCATAAACGAACTCTTTAATAGGATCCCATAAAAAAGTCCAAAAGTGATAAATCTGGAGATCTTGCTGGCCACTTGACAAGTTCGTATGTTCCAATCCATCGGCCTTGAAACATGTCGTTGACATAATTTTCTACGATTCTGCTATTATGCGTGGGGGTTCGTCTTCTTGGAAATACATATCATGCGTAATAGACAGCGGCAGATCTTCCCAATAGTCTCTTAGTTGTGTATTTAAAAACTCTAAATATATTTTCCCATTCAATATTCCACTATGAAAACAAGGTGCTAATAGCACATTGTTAATTATTCCACGCCATACATTTATGCGAAATTTCACTTCAAATTGACCAATTCACTGACAAGTCACTGACCAAATCAAATTTTTTTCAAAAATTTTTTACACCTCGTCTAATAAACTAATCCTTCTAACTTTTCAATAACATTCCAGTCATTTGATCTAGTTTTTAAAAAGTTATGTTGCTTCAAATAGACTTTGAAGGTCACTGTGCAGAATATGAATGAATTCATCTACACACACGCTTTCATGTGCTTTAAAAAATATACAGAATTCCATTTAAAAAATTGAAGGTCACCTTCATATCTAACAAAATAGTATAAACACAAAAATCTTACATATGCCATTGTGTCCCAACACAATTTTATTCCCAAATAAAAAACAGTACTACTTCTTCCTCTTTCATTTTTTCTAATATTTACTATTTACAAGAAAAACGCTAGCTAGGAATAGCATGAACACCTTGTATAGAATGGTATATTACTTGTAAAACGCGAAAGCTAAATCTACTTCTTGTCATAATAATTTTACGCTGTAAGAATTGAATACTGCATAAAATTGAACTATGCCAGTTTCTTCTGGATATCGCTGTCTTCCAGCGAGGTTCCGCCACGGAAGAAAATTCGCAAACGGGATACACTCGCATAAATTTCCCCTCCCAGCCGTACCTACGCGACATAAGTCTCTTCGCTTTCGAGAAGACAGTTCTTTTCGCTTGAACGCGTATTTACGAGCGGGAACATCTGCTCGCTGTCTCTTTAATCGCTCGTAAAAGAACAACCGGCACAAAGCGTGCATTCGCACACTTCGGCAAGAACTTTCCGCTTCCCGGTGAATTGCGAAAGCAAGGGGACTCTCCTCGAGAGCCACGCTCGAATATCATACGAGATCCTCCATTTTTCAATTTATTCACATTTTTGGTCAATTGTCAAGACGGTCCGTAAAAGAAACTATACTTGTTTGGTGCACACAAAAATTACTATTAACTTTCCACGCTGATTAAGACTAAACCTACCGAGCCTAAGAAGTAAGTAATATACGTTGTCTTTTAAATGTGATGAGATTGCATTCTGTAGTTCGTATTGTAATAGAGTAATTCCGGGAAAGACGCATTTGCAGTCGTATTTATAAAAAATGAGGCACCTTATCATTAATTAATTAAAAAGTGGTAAATTAAACCTGAGTCTTGTTCTCTGCCACACTGTTTTTTAACATCTTACGCTTCAATTAATTAGAATTAATTAATTTATATTTATTGCTCTGTAACTAGGTAATTAAAAACGGCTGGCTAGTAAATTCTAATAATTATTGTATCGAATGTTTAGAAGATTATTATTCAACCACATCTAAAGTAGATTGGATTTCTTGTTCAGAATGCTTCAAATGGCTCCATGGAACATGTACTATGTATTCTCCTTTGTGCAATATATGGTGGAGAAAAAAAAAGAATACAAGTAGGGAGAAGAAGGTATAAACAAAAGGACATTTTTAAACAGCATAATAATATATTAATATAAAAGTTTTACTCATTTTACGTTATATTTTCTTAAAGAGATTGATATAAACAATTGAACTATACCTGTCTATTTTTTCAATTATTTTCAGTAAAATTTTTACCAAGCAGAAAACAAAATATGGCGCGTCTCTCCTGGAACTACGCTACGTACTCTACTAAATATATTTATGTAATCATTTTCCCAGTGAAGCATCTTCATCATTTCAGTAATTGTAAAATCAAAAATCTGGGACCAGTCGTTTTGATCGGCGGTTGTAGTAATTAGAATGAAGCGTGGGAAAAGGGAACACTCGAAAAAATCGGTGAACAGAAAGGAGTTCATGGGGCTCATAAACAGAGCAAAGGTTTCAGCAGCGAGCGAGCGTGGGTGGAAGACCTATGAGTTTCGGGTTTGCAGCGGGAAGGTGTTCGCTGGCTGGGATACGTGTACCTACACGCATAAACAATCTTCTTATTAGTTACACGAGCCCACGTAAACCGCGTTTACGCGTTTCCCAGTTACCACGTGCGATGCCCACGCGTCGTTTTTAATAATCGGACTTAACACCGCCAAGCAACAAGCATTGAAGGAGCTCTTCGAAATGAATATCATTCATTTTCTCGTTACTTTGCGCAGATCGATTTGGCAAATGATTAAGTATACCTTTGTGAGAGTTACCTTGCTTCTTGGCGAGACAGAATATATAGCAATAAAGGATTTAATTATACCCATGTTTGTAATGGATTACGGGTCATCATATTAACTAAAACTTGTCTGTCTCAATTGTAAGACATAGGAACGTATGTATTCCTTCAATCGTATTTTTCAATTGAAAATAACGTATAAATTCGTTTAATTCTTCTACTATTTCAAACAGCCATCCATTTTTCCTAAAAAAAAATGTATAAAACCCACAGTCCAATAATGAACGTTGTAATTTTCACTCGGTAATAACAAGACAGCGAAATTAAATTCGCGGTAGAGCAGAAAGATCAAGAAAGAAAGAAATGTCCCAGACGATGTGGACAATTTCTTCTTCGCGTGAAATCTCGAATTAAAATGAACGATACCGCAGTGCATAATACTGCGCGCAGTAACGCGTCGCGGCAAATCGGGAAACTCATCTCGAGATGCGATAAAAACCTGGGAAAATCCGTGTGACACGCGGAAACGTGTGGGCATTTTCCGGTCGTCCCTAAAAATAGTAAACACTTCAACGCAGCCGGTTTTCGATCCGGATCTCGAAACAAATCGGAAGCCGGTGGATCACGATTCAATTATCGATAAACGCGGGAACCGTCAGCGTACGCGCGTTTACGATTCGATTATCGACAGGGCTGGCGATAACGCGGCCGAACAATGCCCGGAACAGGCTCAAAAGTCGCGCGTCGATTTTAATTAAATCGATCGGCGAGCGATCTCCGCTGGATCGGACATCGCGAACTCGGCCAGCCTTTTCACGTCCAAGGATTAAGCATCCTTTGTCGCTTTTTCGCTGCTAATCTCGCGATTCTATGAACCGTGCGTGTTTGAGTTGTCCATTATCAACGTTGGATCGTTGCACTATCGATCGTTTATGACGATCCTCCCGCCAAAGGAGGAGGCAATATCCAGGAACCTTTGAACACGGATCCCTCCTTACGCTAAATTGCAAAAATCGTGTTCATTAAGTACCGGGAGCTTCTATCGATAGTAATCGCTTGTTTCAATTTCAATTTCAATTTTTTCTGATTCACTGTTCGTCCTTGTGAGGTCCTGGAAGATCCTGAAAAATTAAGAAAATTTTCTTAATATTAATATAAATTTTCTTGTTGTAGAAAATGTTCGACGACAAATAAATTCCAATCGGTAAATAGAGGATCTGTATGCAAAATAACAATTTTCTACCCGAATTGCAACAAACTGAAATGAAGTAGAAATTTATTTTAATATAGCGGAATATTTTTAAATTCTTGTAATGTCTTTACTGTTTTAAATTACTCCTACTCATTTTTGTCGTAAAACTATTTAAGGGTAATCCCGACAAATTGACGATTCCCGCTAAACCGAGTCCGTGAAGATCGATCCAATGAAACGTTTCCAAGGACCAAAATGCTGTTTTCCATTGTAATAGCGATCGTCCAAATGAACAGAGTATACGAACGCAAGGAGACAACGTTCGTTTCGCGTCCTCGGTTGTTCAGAGGCTAATTCGACGCTGATTTGCGAGTGAATGTAGCAATTAAACACGGCCGTGATCGCGACAATCGGCATCCTTATGCCTAGAACGTGTCGACATGCCTCTCGCGATAAATCGATTTAAATCGCAGCGCGGCGAATACAAAACACTGTGAATGCGATTGCTATGACGCGTTGCACGTTATACTGCACCCGTGCATTCGATACCGGCACACATGATCTCTATTTCTCTGTCTGTCTGTCTGTCTGCTCCCCCCCCCCTCTCTCTTCTCGTGATCGATCGACGGCGATTGTTGCGGGGACAATTCGGTGCTGCGGTTTCTCTGGGATTACAGGGTCCGATGCGTTCCGATCCATCAACCCTCTTTTCTAATCGTGAAAACGCTCGCGCGAGAACGGGAGAACGGTGAAATGCGACTGCGAGCAGTGTCTGCTCTATGATTTGTCCCGCCATTCTAGAAATGCCAACGGAAATCATCGATATCTACAATTTTCGAGGAACTTCGCTTTGAACGATCAAAAGAGAGTGGACTTTCCAATTTTTTTTTAACATACTACGAATCGAGGCTTCGAGAAACTTTCTGGATAAATTGTCCCATATGCAAGAAGTATGTACGAGTTTTTTTCGTTGAAAAATGTCCAGCAGAAATGGATTCGTGTAAATATTTGTGTGGAACAATCTGGTAGGACCGTCTGGTAGAATGGTTGCAGTCGTAAAAACAAGGCGATCTTTGCAATTTTTTTCCAAAAATACTACGGAACGATTCTTTTCGAAACTTTCAGGATAATTTCTCTCGTATTCGATGGACGTATAGGAATTTTTTCATTGAAAAATATCCGGCAGAAATGAATACATAAAAACGTGTATGTAGGACCGTTTTGATAGGGCCATCCAGGTATGTTTTGACTAAAGATGAGTTATCTAGGGCAAAAACGTGTGGATCTATATCGGCGATATGGACAGGAAAATGCGATCGACGTGACACGCTTGTATATACAGTATAGTGTTTCGAGGAATTTGTGGATTGTAGAGGCCAGATTCAAGCAAGACGAATCGTCGGTCGGACATGCGTCGAGAGGTGAGAACGCGATTTCGCCGCGGGTCGTTCTTCTTTTCAGCAGAATACCGTCTGCGAGGCGTTGTGAAAGAGATGGAACGGCTCGGACGCGATCTTTTATCTGGAATTCGCCCGGCGCGGCGTCAAATCACGCGAAATAGGTTGACGCGTCGAGGGAAACGCGTCACCCGAAAATGGATGACGTCTATTCTCGGCCGCAAACCGGTCACGTGAAAGGGACACCTCGATCAAGGAACGGTCGAGATTACATGACGTTAACGTCCACGAAACACGGATAAATCTTCCGGAAGGAACACTAGAATCTACCACCACAAAATGATTTCCGGTGTAGCCGACGCTGTACATTTTTCAGAATTTTTTTCAGAGAACCCGTGTTGCTCGTTTTCTTGAAACTTTTTGTGTTGCTTTACTGTGTGTGTCTCCAGAAATTATGTTGTGATAGATCATCAACCTCGGACCGTTCTTATAACTACGTAATTGATTATGTTTAGGACTGATTTATTTATCAATTTTCTGAAAACAAATTTTCGTAGATGCTTCTTGTAGACACCGTCAATCTTTTTACAATGCAGTTAATTTAATTAACTCGTCAGATACTGAGTACGACGATGTCGATATTCTGGGTCAAAATAGACCCGGACTCCACCGTCCAAGAAGTTGCTTAAATGGAACACAGCGAACTTATTCTTTGCTCCCTGCATTCTTCACTTCATTCGATTGGATGATATTAGATTGTTACAATTGAAGTGGTCGTTTTTCCCATTTGAAACTTCCCGTCTTTGTAGTTTAGTTTTTCCACGACAGATAGCATTGAAGTGGTACAATATGAAAAGTTCATATCTCGGACTGCGTGTATAAGCTTATTGATATTGTATAGTGTACGTGATCCAAAATCGATTTTCGTTCACTATGGAGAAAAAGGAAATTCGTATAATTTACTTGTATGAATTCAAACTTGAACATACTGCATCTGAAGGAGCGAAAAACATAAATGCTGCTTTTGGTGAAGATATAGCAAGTGATCGGATCATAAGGCGTTGGTTTGAAAAATTTCGTTCCGGTGATACAAATCTGGAAAATAAGCGTCGTGGTCATAAGCCAGCAGCTACTAAAGATTCAGGTTTAACAGAGACACTTGAAAGGGATTCACGTCTAATTGTCCGGGAAATCGCGGAAAGAACCAATATACACTATTCAACTGCCTCCCGACCTATTATAAGCATATTAAACAAGATAATTGTCTGTGACGAAAAATGGATTTTCTATGACAATCGACGACATCCTGCACAGAGGATAGACGCAGATGAAACTCTAAAACCTATGCCGAAATCGAACCTTCAACCTCGTAAGACATTGGTGTCTGTATGGTGGTTAGCAAAGGGTATTGTACATTACTCATTTTTAAAATAATGTGAAACCATGAATGCTGATAAATACTGTCAGGAAATTGATATAATGTACGAAAAACTGCGTGTTCAACAGCCGGCATTAGTCAATAGACTCGATGTATTATTGCTTTACGATAATGCTCGTCGACATATTGCGAAACACTGTAAAAAAATTAGCAGAGTTGAAGTGTGAAGTTCTCCCACACCCTCCTCATTCGCCTGACCTGTCACCTACTGATTACAATTTTGTCAAGCACCTAGATGGATATTTGGATGGAAAAATATTCAAAGAAGAATGTGATGTAAAAACTGCTTTTGATGAAATTATTGCCTCCCGTTTATTAGATTTCTACTAGAAAGGCATTAGGGCACTTGTATAACGATGGAAGAAGTGCATTGATGTCGATGGAAATTATTTCGATTAATGGAATATGAATAAAGTTTGTAAAATAAAAGTTTATGTTAAAGATTAAAAAACGGCCATTTCATTTGCAATAACCTAATGCGAAGGTTCGGAAGCAGCTTTTACCTGGAACTCTTTCGCTGATTTTGTTTCATTTAACGGTACATCGTTAAGCTTTTAGAATCGAGAAGGTGAACCTAACAGGAAACATGGAAACCGTAACAGAAACAATACTCGGAAAATTTCGGTTGTTTGTCACAGTTCCATAAAGGTTTGCAAAGGTTCTTCGCAACCATTTTAATCAGGACGTTTGCAATTCGAATCAGTTATTTTTAGGGCCGTTTAGAGCCGTGTGCAAGACGTTTATAATTCAGTTGAACGTCGGATATGGCCACGATGTTCTACGGTGTGGGATAATAGTGACACTGACGTCGCGATGACGTTCGGGATCGATGCTTTCAGCGTTTATCATTTTTCCCGGTTCTGCCGCGTTAATTATTTTCTTTAATCTTTGCACCGTGTTGAATTGCTGCTACTAATTTTTGTCATAACTTCAGAAAATTCGAGGTCTAATTTTCAGATGCTTTGAGCCGTGCAAAATGAAAATTGAGACTCACAAAATGGTAAAGATGTTCGACAGGCGTCTTCTCTCGGTCGATCCTCGTTCACGTCGAGGGAGAACGACCCTCGAAGTTAAGGGTGGGAAGCATGAGTCCACACAAGATCACTGCAAACAGCAATACGTTTTAGTAAGAAATCCGATCGAGCGAACGAAAATGGCTAGATCTTATGTGAAAGATTGCTGACGTTCAAACCTATGTAATTTCGTGGAAGTGAATTATACGACGATCTATCTGTGCTCTATTTATAGACCCAACCTTCTAGTTTCGCACTCTTGGACTCATTCTTCCACAAAATAATTCCCTCTTTCCACTTTTATAGTTATTACATTTAGGTCACGTTCATGATCTCATAATTTTGTACAAAAATAGTCGTATTAATTAATGCAAAAAGTAGGACATTTAACAATGAGAATAGGCAACGAAACGATCAATTACGCAATTATTAGATTATGATACCGGAAGAGAAATTGCTATTGTCATTGAAGAATCTATTAAAAACGCCCAGCCATGGATCATAAATTAAAAAAAAAAACTAGGACAAAAAAGCCGCAGTATCCACAATGTGTTGAAACCGAGAATGGAGTACGATGACCAATATTGCTGCAATTGGCAGAAGAAGCAAAACTGACTCGACAAATCCGGCGACTTCCCGTCGGAACTGCGACGTCCAGCGATGTCCACCGACATCCTGCGAAAGGAAGGAACGCAGCACCTGTCCGGAAACGTCTCTTCCTCGATCGGTCTTGATCCTATCACGGATCCGAGCCCCGAGGCTCCTTGATGTCCCTTCTTTAATTGCTTCCGAGTCTCAGACGCGGTCTCGCTAATTTCTACCGCGGATTTTTAATTACTAGCGACCTAGTTGAAACTCCGAGATAAGCCGCTCGGCTCCCTCGTAATTGGAATTTTAACCTTTCCAATCCAGCATTCGGCGTTATCCAAAATTTCATTTCCACAGGGATAGTTAGCCCTCTGAAAATTATGCGTTGCTTCCATTAAATTGTTCAGAGCTTTCTAGCCTCTGTCATTTGTTTTTAAATGGCTGCTAGTTATTTTTCTCGTGAATGCGAACTTAATACATTTATGGCAAAACTGAGTAAATGAAATATGAAACAGTGAAACATCAAAAGATTTTAAAGGTACAATACGCAAAATAGTTGTGCACAGATCGTTCCAACTTTCCTAGCCGAGACAGGAAAAATTAATTTTTAGAAATGAATTTTCTATGTATTTGTGTATAAATTCGAAGTCTAGTTATATTATTTCCAACATGTTGAAATGATCGAAATAGAAAATACCGTTTGATTTAATTCCTAGTTATTGCGAGTGGGGTAGAACGTTTTTGTTCTGCATAAAAATCCACAGTGTGATGATAACGTTACTTGCGGACAGTTTAACGATCCACGGTTAAGAAAGTGTAATTTCGCAAGCAGATTTACAGTATACCGATGAAGCCACAAAGGCAACATCGATTTGCTAGGTAAAGGGACTAACTTAATTCGCCAGGAGACGGAAACAGAGCGTACGGAGCTGACCGGCGACCTTTCTCCTAATTTTCTCGTACGTCCTCCCACGGTTCTATCGGAAGTCTTTGTCGAAATCTGTATTACTTCGTCGGAATCCGGATTAAACGGTGACAATAGCGTCGCGAAGGTAAACGAAACTAATTCCTGCCCAGATTTATCTCTCTCGTGGAGTCACGTACCGGTTATTCAACAGTCGTTCGCTTCCTTGGACCATACGAAACGAATTGTGTTCGAGAAAAACTGTCCGTTCAACTCACACACACACACACACAAAATTCCCAGTAAAAATGACAATGACTCGACTGTGGATTTTCAAGCAAAATAAAAATGTTCTGCACCGATTGCGAGAAGTGAAAATTAACGCTAAACGGTCAAACGACCGGTTTTACATTTTGCAATTATTGAAATTATAAAAATTCATTTATGGAAAACAACGGAATAAATTTCCTTGTCCAAGCATCTGTTATATTGTGAAAATTACGGCCAAAACTCAATAAATTTAACATTGATTAACAAGATGCTTTTAAATAAAAACTCATTTCGTTCCTTAATAGTTATTTTACATTGACAACAGTACAATAATATTCTTAGATTTTTCTAATCTGACATAGTTTTCTATTAATTTCTTTATGAAGAAATAAAAATAAAATTCGCAGTCTAATAATAACAATACAGTGAGCCGTACTTTAATATTTTGTACACAAGGACGCGATAAAATGTAGCTATTCGAAAGGAATACAGTGAGCGTGTGTGTGTCCGGCAAACAATTCCGCGAAGGAAACTAATATCGCTTTTCAGGACAGATTCGGGGTTGTTCCGGTTTATTGGCCAAGCAATCGGCTCGACGTCCTCGAGAATGGGATAATAATCTTGCCACGGGACTGGCAAGCTCCGGTTGGCATCGATAAAAAGCTTCGGGGCCCCTGGGAGACGCGCGAGCCGCTGGGAAATCGCGCAAAACGAATAACCGACCGCGTTTATATTTGTTTGCCTGTGGTCGGCTGGCGCCGTTTCCGTGGAAAATCAGAGTAGTTTCCCGGAGCAAATAATTTCCTCCTCGGATGACTCCACCCGGTAAACGCGCCCTTACAGGCACTCATGGGACTCCGACGATTTCTCATAGTGCGTCGAAAGTTTGCAGTTGCTCACCTTTCACGCGAATATCGCAAGCTTCGAAACTCGTGCTCCTAACCTTCCGCCTAATAATGCAGAACCATGAACGCAATTTATTAAATCGTTTTCTTAAAAGTTCAATGGAATAAATATAAAAAATCATACGGAATTTTTAAGCGCTCCTTTCAAAAAAGAAGCTTCATTCTTCGAATCTATGGTGGTCTCAGGCATGGGAAATACTTTTCCTTCTAGGGATGTTTCAATGAGCACCATTTTCGAGAGGAAACGTTCGCTGAATTTCTCACCGGTGTGTAAGAGCAGAAATAAAATGGAAGATAGAGGAGCGAGAAGAAAATGAAGGATTGCGAAAGTAGAGACTTTGTGCTTTAAAATCATGTAGATGATCGCACGACATCTTTTCGCGAAGCTATAACAGTTTAAACATCGGGATCCTTATGTAAGTTCTTTTAACTTTTAAAATAGACATCAGAGATAGTTCGTTAGAAGGGATTTTTAATAACGTCACTATCGGTTAGGCTGTCGTCGACGTGCGACGGTCAGAATCGAAGGGAACACGTTTCGTTCCGGGCCGTGTTGGCGCGCATCTCGTACGACACGAGATTGGCGTCGAGCAATTTGAACCGTGTACGGCTAATCAACGCGATAATTAGATCCCGGGACGAGTTCGCAACTTTCGGGCAGCCTCGAGCAAGCGGATAATCGAGCGCGAACCTCCGGTAAATGTTCCCGCCAACTTCGACGTCCTCTGGAACCTTGTTTCCTTCCTGATTCCACTCTTTCCACCGAACGCTTCTCGATCAACTATGGTGACTACGGTGACGCGAAGATTCGCTTGAGAATCTTTCGACGATCGTGGGAACGACGAATCTGAAATAATAATAGTCAAACTGCTGATTTTATGCATTTACAGGAAACGTGAATGGGTTCAATTAAAAATAGTATGAAGATAAATGAAATTTAAGAAGATATTACCTTTAGTCTAAGAAAATTCTTAAAAAGAGAAAACATTTTTATCTTGCTCTCGTCTCCTACAATCACACAATTTTTCTTTTGCAAGAAGATCCACAGTCTACTAACAGTAATACAAAGTAGAATCGGCCGGTCACGACCAAACGCATCAGCCAATTTCATTAGCTCAATAGACAAAACAAATAATCAATATTTGGAATTAACGCGTTCGCTAATTTGTTCGGTTATTCGTGCATCGAGCAAATAAAATCAAATCAATTTACGATTGACCTATAACGACAAAGGCCAAATGTACGTCACACGAAAATGATAAGAATAAGTGACTAAAATATTTTCGTATAAAAACTGATACTCGCAATATGAAATAATGTTACTCGCAAAGATACCTACGGACAACAAAACAAGAGCCTCGGAGATCCAAAGACAAAGATAGGCGAAGATAACGAGTACGCAGGAACACTGATGAACGAAAATTGGCTGTTACAAGTGGCGAGGATTCATTATTTATTAAATTATTTTTTAACGATTCCCGTGGCGTTTGGGGCCGTAACGACGCTCGCGGTTTTTATTGTAGCGCTATTGCTTCGCGGCTAACAAAGGGAACAAACAATGATGAAATTCACTCACCGAGATCCGTCGGCTCCGAGTCCCTGTGTCCTCGTCGCAGCGTCCTCGCGGTCCGCAACAAAGAGAACCGTTTTCTCAGCTAATCGAATAAGTCGCGATATTATACTGCAAGCTGTAAAACTCGTTATCGTCGATATGAAAGCGAGGAGGATCAAAGAGGACACTGATACGAATTAACCTTTTGTTCCTTCGACCGCCGTGACCGGAAGCGAACCGGCAAGATGGCGGCGTTTCACGTACGTTTTTTCACGTACGAGAAGAGCTCGGTGTCCCGCTTGCGAATGACCTCTATACGTTTCTCGGAATCCTTCGTGGTTTATGCGAGCTGTTCACAGTTTATTGAAAGTTGTGCTTGAGTGGGCAGTTCTAGGAACTGGGTCTCTGGACACGATGATCTGTGGATTGTCCTTCGTTCGACGGATTCTGTTTGAGAGTTTATTTCAATGTGAAATTCCTGCAATTGGCTAACGGATTCGATCCACGCTAGTTTCCTTTTTGTTTGTTCTTCATTTTGTATAAAGATCCACAGCCTAACGATAGGGTATAACTAATTAAGTGCTGAGAACGACTCCGACATATTCGGTACATTCTCTTCACAGAACCAAGCATTCGACGCAGATCGCATGAATCAAATCGTTAAAATAAGTGGTATCGCCAAGTTATTACTAACAATTCGCTCATTATCTCCCCAAAACACACAGTATAAAATAATTGACGAAATACTACACGCGTTTAAAAAAGACTGTAAGGAACAGCTCCGAAAAGTTGACCAAATGCACAAAAGTGAACAGGTTTTAAAAAGCGTCGTTAATCGCTCCGGGCCATGAACGAGTCAGATAATGAGCACTCGGTTAATTGATTAACGATTCAAGAACCACTACCGTTGAAGACAGCGGAGGTCCGGATCCGGTTTTCGGGAGCTCCCGCGCGACCGGCCAAACAAGGCAGTTAAAACTTCGCGGCAATTATCCGCGCGGCTCTAATTAATTTTAATTAGCGTAAAGATTAAATCTCAGGGAAAGGGGGGGGAGAGGATAGATCGATGGAAACATTCGGGATTATAAAGAGTCCGGGATTTCGCGAGCGCGGTGTATTACGGCGTGTCGCGCAGCTTGACGGCATTCAATCGATTATCGCGTAAATCCCGCGTGCATGTAATTAACGGTTTGCGGCTTACGATTAGCTTGACTGTCATTGTTGTCGAGAATCCGAACCGTGTCCGAGCCCTAGTGGGAGGAATACAGTGAATTCCCGTTATAAGTCAGTGCAAGCCTCGCGTTTAAAACTCATTGGAACTCCCACACCACCGCGGGATATACTACTACTACTACCACTACTAATCCAATAAGAAAATTTCTTTACTTATCATTATTTTTTTATGGGACTTTGACCAACACATTTGTGGCTTTTTTCTACTGAAAATGATACCAAAGGCTATAGCCGGTTTTGGGAGTCAAATTCGCCCCCGGCACTATTCTAATCTAATTTCAACCATTCGATAGCCTACCAAAAAAGAAACCTTTCTGCTAACAATAAGTTTCATCGCGATACCTAATCTGTAAGGGTAGTTATAGAGGAAAATCGACAATCCAATTTTTGATCCAATTTTCCCATTTAATGACAATTAAAAATTCTGAACAAATCTGACACATTTCAGATACTAAGCCACGTATTTTTTTATCGTTTCCAGATTTTTCCGTTGGAAACTCTGGTTGTAAAAAACGAAAAACACGAAGAAAATCGAAAAAATGCAGGTTTCATATGGAAATTAAAGAGACACTAAAACAAATTTAATTTAGCAATGAGATACTGTCCTAAGTATTATACTCAATTTTTTTCAATTTCCTGAGTTTGGCACAACATATTTGAAAACAATAGAAACCACTTTTTTCGGTGTTTTTTCCGTAAAAGTATTCGAATATTTCGAAGGTACTTTCAACGGCGCCGGTTGGTGCAGCGGTTATGGTCTCCAACTGCGAAACCGCTGAAGAATTTTTTATCTATTTTTTAATTATATTATATTTGATTTCATTTTAATCAGAAAAATGCCACGAATATGTTAGTGAAAGTCTTATAAAAAAATAATGAAAACAGAGAAATTTTATAATTGAAGTAGTGGTCTTTCGGTCTCACATCGATATACTCGACCATGTTATGTTACACTCCTCGGTGGCGGCGGCTCTCGAGCTTCGCTGTCTGTTTCTACGTGCAACATTGTATCGAAGAAAGACATTTTCTTAGCCTTATTGTCGCAATCCGTGAACATGTCTTAGGTTTATGACATAGGGACAGATAGTGGCATTTGCGTTTCCAGCGTGAACTGCGTACAGTGATTTCTCTATATATGTCACCAAGCCTGTATGATAAACGTCGCAGAATTATCCCCACTATCGCGGAGTATACCCCGCGAGGGGCCACGGAGTTCAAGAGACCTCGGACGCCGGGGAATATAAACATAAGACGGCTCGGGTATATCTCCTGGACGATACACAACGCTGGCAAGACCCGTGTTGTTGACATGTATCGAGAATTCATTGTATTTCAAATGCAACGCTCAGGGAGAACCTCAGATTTCGTCTCAATGTCCCTCGCCAGAATCGCACTACTAACTTATAACGAGAATTCACTGTACATCAGAACTTATTGTTGTTGCAGGTGGTAGTGCCGAAGAGAGCGGCCCTCTTATTCGATCAGCTGATGGTCGCGCTACAAAAAGTAGTCGACAATCAGAACAGAGGCGAGCTGGGTAGCAGCAGGTCGTACGTGAGATCCTCTGCACCTCACATCCCAGCCGATGAGATCATTTCCACTGGGGACGAGCAAACGGTGAAGGTCTTGTCGCCCTAGGATCGCCACGATGTTTCTCTCCTTAGCATCGCGTTCGCGGATTATTACTCTGCTTGTTGAATAGTATTTTATTGGCCAGCTAATGTTCCGTCTTGTGAAAGTGTCACGGGACGAAAACGCGATGCTAAAGAGGGAGAACTGTATTTTCAAGCCAAACGATTTGATCTATGGTGGCACCAAACTGTGAGACTTGTCGCTGTTCAATCCTACTTTTATTGAAACAGTTGGGTTACAGATTCATTCATATAGCGTTTAGAAAAATATTCGACACACTTTTCTATCCACCATCGTTCACTTTGAAGAGGTCAAAATAGCCTTAAAAAAAAAAGATGTGTCGAATATTTTTGTTAGGAATTTCTATAATGTCAAAGGAAAAATAGAAAACTTCCAATAGAAGACTGTCCACCTTGCTCTTTCTGTGTATGGTGGGCGTGGCTTGCCCCGAGTGGGCATGGCTTCGGTGCTCCTGCTTTGTCCTTAGAAGGAGCGTAGCTTCGTTGCTCCCGGTTTTAGCGGTACCAGGCCAGTTGTTCCGCTTAGAGGTTTCACACAGCCACCGTAGATCGAACAGAGAGCAGGTTCTGATTGAAAATCGAATTTGTAGATGGACCTGCAACGACGCGGCCAGTCGAAAGGCCGCGTGTACTGGCGGTGCTACTTCAACGCGGTGACGTGCTTCAAGAGAAAGTGATAACCCGCTGTCCAACAACACCAGCCTCAACTTCCATGCCCGACTCGACGACCCGCTGCTCGAGCAACCGAAACTCGAAACTCCTCTGTCACGTGCATTCTCCGATCGATCCATACACACACACAGCAGACGAAATAAAACGCGGAATCAACGGAAACTAGGCCCCTAAGGCTCCACAGATTGCTCTCTACCCTTCGTCACCAGTCGGGATCGTAATCTGTTGTCTCTACTCTCTTTCTTTCTTTTTCTCTCTCTCTCAATCTTTTTCGCTTTCTTCTCTATCCTTCGAAGCAGCATCGGCCGACGCTCGATCGAAACACATGTGTTTTATCAACTATGTTAATTCCCCTGGCTTATAAAACGTCACCCCGGCATGCTAGACTCGATTAAACGTACCCACTTGAAAGCGTATCAAGCAAGACGACACCCGCTGTTGCCGGTTCAATTGGCTCTCGAAGCTGAAGCGATCCTTGATCCGCGTCTACACCGTGACATCCCGATCGACTCCCATGTATCCCCGTTGTTCCCCCCTCCCGATCAAATTCTGTCTCCGCCTGTAAATTAAGGTTCTCTGGACGCGTCGCGCGTACGACAGTCGACAAACATCGCTGGTCTTGGTATTATTACGTCGAATAAAATGATTATTCAGATTACAAGATTGTGTACAAGGGACGCTGGTTTTAATCGAGTCGCTCGCATTCGTGATATGTAGCGAGCGGTCGGAAGCTCGCAAGTTTGAGCTCTGGGCGGAACAATAACACAGGGGCCTCTAAGTGCCCCCATTCTGCTTAGTCCCGTCACTAATATAAACGATAATTGGTACCGCGTTTCTCTGCTCAACCATCTCATCTGCGCGGTGGTTAGCTGAGAACAGTTTATGCAGCAGGCGTGGACAACGAGTCCCATTAGAGCTATTCAGAATGGGCATGCTTTCCCGAAGTGGGCGTGGCATCCCTGCTCTCGCCAAAACAGTGGCCCACAAAGAAGACTCGTTGCCCACGTCTGTTCCACCGGACACAATTCAATCCAGAGACAAAGAAACGCTTCTGAACGCTAACTCCCCGAGCTTCCTAAATCTAATCGGTGCAAATACAGATCGTAAGGCTTCTCCAGCGCTAACTGGAGCTCTCCTCGGCTTTGACCGTGAGATCGCGCGCTTTCATCGCGACCGACAGCCTCTGCAGGCAAAGCAGCAGCTCGCAGTGCTTCGTGTGAGGAAACATGTCGACGGCGACAGCCTTGACGGGCACCAACGGGTCGCCAACGTACTGCTTCGACGATGGCCTGGCTAGGTCTATCAAGTTCCTGGCGGCAGCCCGGGGATCGCAGGACACGTAAACCAGACGTGACAGCTTGTTCGCTTTTCGCAGAGTCAACAGAGCTCGCTGATCTGGAATATTTTCATCGTAGTATAAACCTAGCAGCAACGAGCTGTCCTATTCGGATGCTACATATGAAACCCAAAAATCTCCTTTTCGCGTTTCATATGCATATAAAAATTCTGCGAAGCGTTCTTACGAAGTCCTGCGCGGGGTGGGTCGACCACGGCAACGATGTCGGTCTTCGTGATCCTGCGGATCGCCGGCGGCAGCATATCTTCAGCTTTGCCGACGAAAAACTCACAGTTGGTCACATTGTTTGCCAAAACATTCTCCTTAGCATCCTTAATCGCGTCCTCCACCATCTCCAGGCCGATCACCTCGCCGCAATGCTGCAACGTGACGCATTCAATGCTTGTGATCCTTGAAACTAGACATACAATGACTCATGTGACCAAGCACCTTTTTAGACAGAGAAGCTAGAAGAAATCATTATTTAACGCAAAACCACTTGTCCAATTTCGAAAACGTTATTCTGATTTACATCGTGCTCGGTCAATTAGGCAAGTCACTGTACATGGAGTAGCAATCGAGCTACTCTGAACAATTTTCAGATGTTCAGAGCGAACAGATCTTGTCAACCTTTGAGAAGGCTAGGCCAATCGTCCCAGTGCCACAGCAGATGTCCAATAAAGCAGTGTGCTCGTTCGGTGCTGCCAGCTCGATAGCTGCTTTGTATAACACTTCAGCGGCCGTCGTGTTCACCTGAAAGAACGCCTGCGGCGACACCCTGAACTTCATGCCTAGCAGCGTCTCCTCTATGCACTTCGAGCCGGCAATGTGGGAGAAATTGTCCTGGTTCAGCCCGTCGCGGCTCCTAAGCGAGAATAAAGAAATAAAATCCCCAGAGCGAGACCTCCTCCTTATCATTTTACTTCGGCAGTATACTTCTTATTCATGATCTGAAAATGCAAAGACGTGATGCCAGCTTCCGAGCCCTTTCCAGTCTCGAAGAAGTCCTTCAGCTGCGACTTCAGCTCCTCTAGCTGTTCCTGCGTCAAGTCCTGAGGATGGATGCCCACTATCACCATCAGATGTCCACTCTGAGTCGTCCTGACAGTCACCTGCCTCCAGTGGCCGCTGTGATCAACTGGTTGGAAAGGTTTCAGACCTGAGTTTCGCACGAACTCTTCCAGTATCTAAAATTTGCTTGTGCGAAAGACGAATCTGGATCCTGGACGATGAAGATCGATGTGGTCGTTTCAGGGAACTTACTTTGATCACGGTCTTCATTGTGCTGGGAATGTGACAGAGGTCATCTATGGGTCCCACCGCTGTGGATCCTGCCGCGTAGCTGGACAGCCTGAATCCTATCATGGTTTCGTTGCTGTCTGTGCTTCTACCTATATGCCGATAACGTGTTGTACTCTTTCGATCTCTTAACTAATCGAGTGCCATGCAGCACAGAACTTTTGCAAAGGCTCATAGCACTTGAATGGTTAACATTATTATTAAAACGAATGGGGTCTCGAATTACCAACTGTGAATTCACACTTGTTTCTGTACTCTGTGATCTTTTCTGTACTGAGAATGGGAAGAAGCTCGCAGGGCAGTCCTTCGTACTTGTCTTTCTGATAGTTCAACCAGTCCTGGAGATCGCCCTTGCTTGATTCTAACATTTGCTTGCAAATATTTGTCAGAATAGACCTCATTTCCGTTTGCTTCAACTCCAACTAGAAACAACATAACATCCTTGTCATCTCTATGCTCCTGTTTCTTATTCCGACAATTGTCTTACTTGATCAGGGTAAGGCATATTCCACAATGGAGTAGTAATGGATTTAATTTTATCGTCTGCGGAGACAGACTCGTTATCTTCTGTCTTCAGACGCTTGTCTCTTGCTTCTTTCCTCTCCTGCTCTAGTTTTCGTTTTACAAACGGATCCGGGGCTGGCTTGGCGATCTATGTCCCAAATTAAAGAATGAAACTTTCTATACAAAGTACAAAAGATCCCACTGAGTGATCTAATAGTCATTTATGTAATGTAATAGCTAATGAACAAATACATACCTGAGCAGTAAGTTTGGAGTTCTTCCAAACGATTCCATTCAGCTTTTCTATGGCCTTTTGACGGTTCTCTTCATTTCTGAAGGACACGTACAACCAAGCACTGCCTCTTTTTGGTGGCTTAACTTTACAGGTCTGTAATCCTAGCTTTTCGTTCAGAAGCTTTTTGAATTCGCCGATCCCGTAATACCTTGGCAGACCACGTATTTCAATTTTGTACTTCTCTGACGTGAAATCGTCTCTGTCCAGATACGCATAAGGGTTTTTCTCCGCCCCCGAGGACTCGTTCGCAGTCATTTTCTTCGGAACCCTGTTCGAGTTGTAACTTACACGTTGCTCGTTACTGAACCATCACACTATTCCTAATAAAGAATAATATGCACTCCAATTTAGTCCACGTGTTTTTCTGTCTTTCTATCAAAACACCACGTGCTGTTGTCCGTTACGTAAGGTTAGATTCGCGTCGGTCCTAACCTTCCCTGACCGACGCAGCAGATGCGAAAATGATCGAAAAGAATTTGCGACTGATGGAATTAAATGGTGATACGAAGGTAAAGAAATTTTATAAGAATAATAAGGGCTTTTTAACTTTTATCGATTGAGATGAATAAATATGTAAAGAGGTAATAATCTTCCGAAAATTTCCATTGTTATCTCTGAGACGTAACGTTGCCATTTTTAATATATGTTTATTTAAAAATCACCTGCACAATAGCCGCAATCTTTTTCATAAATTTATTTTGGTGTGAACATATCGTTCTCTTTTCCACTATAGATTCAGTATTGTTTGCTGTATAAATTGCAATGACTCAAGAAGCTACAAGTTGTTATTTAAAGAGCAATGATAAGGCATTACTGACGGTTCATCTACCACATCAGAAACCAGTTGTTGTGGGGAGGTGCCCAGAGACCAACATTACAGACTCTCAATGTTCTAGACAACAAGGTTTGTACTTCTTCGCACTATCATTTATGCATTGAGTAGACAGTGGATTTTATGTATTTATGACATAAATGAATATGTGTTATTTAACTGTTATTTCACTTCAGTCTTTATTTTACATAAATAAATATTTTACATAAATATCTGCTGTCTAGTAATCAGTGAGTCCTCAGTTTAACTGCTATGATTATTTTTCCATAGTGAGATTATGCGCCGATTATCAGGAATACAAGGTCTCTGTACAGCAACTGGGTAAAAGACCTTGTGGGTTCAATGGCTTCAAGACCCGTAAGGATGTTAAGTTTATAGGCAAACATGAAGACTGCTTAGAGATCTTGTATGGCAAATATGTGTATGAAATTGAGTTCAATCCTCCTCCTCCTCCCAAAAGCTTTCCTTCTGAGAAAAGGGCAAGAGACATAGTTGAGAGTGCAGAAGATGAGGAATACTCTTGCAAAATAGCAAAATACGAAGATAATAGCTTAAGTTTTGGAAGCTTTAAAAGGGAACAGCAAGAGGAAAAGACCCTGAAAGGGAAAAAATCAAAAAAAAATACTGAAACTGGAATCCTCAAATTTTTAAAGAAAGATAGCATGAGTCTGGATAAGTCGGAAGATGAGATAAGCTCATTGGATTCCAAAGATAAACAGGATGTATGGGAAAGTATAGAAAATGGAGAATTATTAATGTATACAGCGCATGATGTAGAAGGCCGTACGAAGGTAATTAAATATTTACATAAAAGTCTACGGAGAAATTACAGGGACAGTTTTATTTTCAGATAGCCGCATATGACATGGACGGGACCCTGATAAAAACCCGTTCCGGCTTACTATTTCCAAAAGACTATGACGACTGGCAACTTACATATCCAGAGGTAACAGGGAAATTGAAAGCGCTTCACGGTAATGGTTACAAGATAGTAATCTTCACTAATCAAAGAGGGCTCGGCTCCGGGAGGCATATCGTTAAATCTTTCAAAAATAAAATAGAGAACATAGTGCGAAGAATTGGCGTACCGATGCAGGTATACTTCACGATTCCAATTCAATTGTAATTCCGTATAACAGATTAAATTTATTTGCAGATTTTCATAGCCACCGCACACACCATCTACAGAAAGCCGACGACTGGTATGTGGCAGAAATTAGAAGAAGTATGTATCCAACTAATTCATAAACTAACACTTGTGTTCACGAGAAGCTGAGTAAAATTATTTCTTAAGAACAACGACTCCGTACCGATCGATAAAGCGAAATCTTTCCACGTGGGAGATGCAGCCGGTCGACCGAAAAACTGGGCTCCAGGAAAGAAGAAGGATCACTCGATGGCAGACAGATTGTTAGCATTGAATCTAGGACTGAAATTTGAAACCCCTGAAGGACACTTCCTTGGTCAGAAGGAACCACCTTACCAGCTGCCTGCGTTTAATCCAAAAGATATACAAACTGTCGATGTGTGCACAGGAGGAAAAGTGACTTCGACCGAGCAAGAAGTAATTGAAGCAAAAGCAATTCATAATTTACAAATACAATGCAAGTTGTTTAATTGTATTTTTAGATAGTCCTGATGGTTGGATGCCCAGGCTCGGGCAAGTCCCATTTTGTTAAGAACTACCTAAACGACTATGGATACGTGAACCGAGATACCCTCGGCAGTTGGAAAAAATGTGTTCTCCTAATGGAGCAAGAATTAACGGAGGGAAAGAGCGTGGTTGTAGATAATACAAATCCCGATCCTACCTCCAGACAACGGTACATAGAAGTAGCGAAGAAACGCGGGATTCCTGTCAGATGTTTCATCATGACGACGAGTGCCGATCACGCGAAGCATAATAATAAGGTAACAGAATACTAATTGCTGATTACAATCATATGAAGCAATAATCGTGATAAGAAAACTGTATCAAATGTTCTGTTTCAGTTCCGGGAATTAACAGATCCTAGTCACGCTAAAGTCAGTGAGATAATTATTAATTCTTACATGTAAGTTGGTAGAAATAAAATCAGTTATTAATTATAACAATGAATAGTTTGGTAATGTACATATTTAATCAGTTCTACATTGTTTTAGGAAAAATTATCAACCACCGACTTTGGACGAGGGTTTTACTGAAATCGTGGAAGTCAACTTTGTCCCAGCGTTTCAAAACAACGGACATCGAGAGCTCTATGAAATGTACTTACTCGAAAACTAATGATATTAAAAAGCTAAAAAATATTAATTTTGCAACAATAGACGTGTACGCGAGCCATTAAAAGAAACCTTCGTTAGAACATAGTTAAAAAATTATTATCATCGAAGACATTAAAGTAATTGTAACTTTTTAATAAAAATAATGCATTCCACATGCTTGTTCGTTTTTTGATTATTTCAATACGATCGCGAATCTTCCTACAATCCTAACTAAGTCTACCATAAATTCTGATTCGACAGAAATACATTATAAACTCGATTTGAATTTAGGATGTCTATTCAAACAGTATACAGTATACTATACACACAGACGAGATACATATTTCGTAGCCACTATTTTCATCGTTTAAATATTCGCGCCACAAATTTGAAATCCTGGGGAACCTAACCTCTTGAAAACCACATGGTGGACATCAGTGTGTCAATGTAAACATACAGAATTTTGTCAAAAATAATTATGACAGATAGAAAATGTCGCGTTTGATTGTGAAAAATTTGCCGAAAGGTGTAAGTAATAAACATTAATCTTACAAGTATGGAATAGAAACAGAAACGATTGTACACAATTAAATTTTGTAGACTACAGATACCAAATTGAAGGAGTTGTTCAGCCAAAAGGGTTTGGTAACTGATGTGCAATTGAAGTACACGAAAGATGGAGTGTTTCGACGATTTGCATTTATTGGCTTTAAGATAGAGGAACAAGCTATTGCTGCAAAGGAATACTTTGACAAAACCTGTATAGACACCAGCAGGATATCCGTTGAACTCTGTGCAAGTTTAGGTACCCTTACAACAACAATATGTTAAGATGGCTTTGGAATTGTTATAATTTGATTTGATGCATTTAATCTCATAGGGGATTCTTCTAAACCCAGGTCATGGAGTAAACATGCGCTTGATAGTTCCAAGCATAGCAATAATGACTCTACCAATGCAGCAGAAAACGATTCTATAGATAAAACAATAATAGTTGAAAAGAAAAAGGAGAAAGATAAAAAGAAGAAGGAAAAGGACAATGTTACTAAAGACAAACTAAAAGAGGCTCTTCAGAAAGTATGTCTCTATATTTATTTTATCATTTTAGTATTAATAACAATAATCTAATATTCACGCTGGTTTGATTTAGCACAAAAATGATCCCTTATTCGCCGAATTCCTCGAAAGTCACGCAGCAAACAAAGCTGTATGGATCAACGACATTGCGCTAGATGATGATCAAGAGAAGGAATCTAGCAACAGTGAAGATGACGACGAAAAAGACAGCGACAATGATGAAGATGAAAAACAAGAGGAAGAAAAGCCTAAAGTGGCGAACAAAGTTATATCTGACTTGGAGGTGACTGAAATTGTTTTACATCACAAAATTACTCATCTTTATAAAGACAACAACTTTAACTATTCTTTTATAGTATATGGAAGCCCTGAAGGGAAAAGATCAAAGCACAACAAAAGACACTGACAAGAAAACCACACACAACCGTGGCCCTCAGAAGTTCTTTACATTAAAACTCCGAGGGCTAGGATACAATCACAAGAAAAAAGACATCAAACACTTCTTCCATCCGCTGAAGGCAAAATCGATAAGAGTGCCTCCAAAAATCAAGGGAATAGCGTACGTCGGTTTTAAAACCGAGCAGCAGCTCAAAAAAGCATTATTAAAGAATAAAAGTTTTTTAGGTAATCATCTGACGGTTGTGGTGAGTCTAAAAACGAGCTACAAAACTGTATTCAATTGGCCTTTTCAGATGGCAAACAAATACTCCTAACAAGGTACGAAGAGAAGGAGAAAGTGGATCCAAAGCAAAACGAAAACGATGCGAACTTTAGGTGGAAGAAGCAGGAGGAGGCATTGAAAGAGGAGGAGAGCATAGCCGAGTCTGGAAGGATGTTTGTCCGAAATCTATCCTACACGACGACGGAGGACGATATTCGGAAGCTGTTCGAAAAATATGGTACGTCTCAGTATGGTACTGTCCGGAGGTCTTAAGATAATAAATAAATAATAATAGTGGGAAAGCCGAATAAGTAGGTTTATAAAGCAGCGGTAGGGAAGAGTTTCGACACCCTTGTCCTATTTCCATTTGGAAAGTATGGTAACCACTAACAGTATGCTAATCTACTGATTCGAAACCAGGTCCTCTTACCGAGGTGAATCTCCCTGTGGACAGGGTGACCAGAAAACCAAAGGGTTTCGGCACAGTGACCTTCCTGATGACAGAGCACGCCGTGAAAGCGTACAGTGAGCTGGACGGCAGCGTTCTCGATGGCCGAATGCTGCACCTGCTTCCTGGCAAAGCGAAAGCAGACCCAATGGACTTGCTCAACGAGAAGGGGCTGTCCTACAAGGAGAAGAAGGAGCTGAAGACAAAGGCGACCGCTGGCTCCTCACACAACTGGAATGCTCTGTTCCTGGGTCAGAATGCAGTGGCAGATGCAATTGCAACCACCTACAACACGACCAAGGAGAAAGTTCTGGAAGACAGCTCGTCAAAAGGTTTGAGTGCTGCTGTGAAGCTGGCGTTGGGAGAGACACAGCTGGTCCAGGACACCAGGAGCTTTTTAGAGGACAACGGAGTCTGTTTGGACGCGTTCAATCGACCCGCGGAAAAGCGATCAAGGACCGTGATTCTGATAAAGAATTTACCTGCTGGGACTCCGGCGCAGGATCTCGTACAGCTGTTCTGCCAGCACGGTGAATTAGGCAGGGTGGTGATGCCGCCTTCAGGGGTCACGGCTTTGGTGGAATTTTCAGAGCCATCGGAAGCTCGCAAGGCGTTCACCAAACTAGCTTACACCAAGTACAAACACCTGCCGCTCTATCTGGAATGGGCTCCCGACAACAGCTTCTCCACTCCCGCCCAGAAGAGCAAAGCAGTGGCTATAGTGGAAAATGGAACAGAGCAAAACGACTCTGCAGAGGCTCTTGGTAAAGGAAAAGAGCGGCTACAAGAGAATGCGAGCAAGAATGCCGAGGTGGAGAGCGAAGACGAGGAGGAACCCGAGCCGGACACCACTCTGTTTGTGAAGAACATCAATTTCTCTACCACGGATGAACAACTGAAAACGGTACCTGATCTATTACAATTCATGGAATTTCTTCGGGAGGCTAACTCTGTTTGTATTTTCGCAGTACTTTAGCAAATGCGGCCCGCTCCATTATGCTACCGTGGCGACGAAGAAGGACCCGAAGAATCCAGCCGCGAAACTGTCCATGGGCTACGGGTTTATCAGGTACAAGAGGAAAGCAGATGCTGAACGCGCTTTGAAAACCCTGCAGATGACCGTGCTCGAGGGGAAAACACTCGAGCTGAAGCGTTCGGAGAGAACTTTGACGTATGATAATTAATTTAACCGTAATCGTCAGTGTCCATTCCAAAAAATATTCACAAAGATATTTGAACGCAGCACCGATGTCAAGGCCACGAAGAAGACAGCTAAAGTGTCCGCTCAGACTGGCACCAAGATTCTCATCAGGAACGTGCCGTTCCAAGCAAACACTGCAGAAATAACCGAACTCTTCAAGTACGTTTTTCAGATTTGTAAGAAAATGAATACGTTAACATGAACATATTAACAGTATATCCCCTAGAGTCCCCTGTTGCTTTATCTTTCTCGTAACAATGCGAGAGTTTGCATAAACAGTGAGAGAAATGATCAATGAAAGTTTGAATAAATCCGCAGAGCGTTCGGGGAGCTGAAGGCAGTAAGACTGCCCAGAAAGTTAGTCGGCGTGGAGAAGCACAGAGGTTTCGGGTTCGTCGAGTTCTACACGAAGAGCGAGGCCAAGGTATGGCATTCAAGGCCGATGCGAACGTCTTTTTCTCTTTGGGTCTACGGTGATCAATTAAATCCCTTCTTTTCGCAGAAAGCGTTCAAGGCTTTGTGTCAGAGCACTCACTTGTACGGTCGAAGGTTGGTGCTGGAGTGGGCCCAAACGGAGGAGGGTATCGAGGAAATCAGGAAAAGAACCGCCAAACATTTTCACCAAGGTATTTCCCTTCAACAATCAACTATTCAACTGTATCGCTAACACGATTAATTTTCAGAGGAGGCAACGAAGAGGAACAGGAAGGCTATCATCAGTCCTGAAGACGTTGGCTTGGAAGCTGAGTAGACTGTCGAACTGACTGTACAGTCGACGAGCGATGTTTCTCAAAGATTTTGGTATTAGTCTAAAATAGGAAAACACACATTTTAACTTCTTTAAGTTCTATGTCCACGCTGAAGCAACACCGGGCAACATTTCTTTTTCTTTTATTCGGTAAAAAAAAAGAAGAAGGCGTCAAAAAGTTCTTCAATGTTGCTATAGTGTGGACATAGCTTTAGCTATGGGAATTTAACGTCTAGTTTTTACAGTTGGAACAAAGAGCCATCGCTCGACGACTCCGCCGAAGACTTGTACATAGCAACGAATAAACTATAAATTCACGAGAAGGCTTCGCGATTTTATCGCGACCGACGCTGCGTTTCCTTCCGTCGCCGGCTGGCAGCGAGTCAAGCTCCTTGTCGAAAGTGATAAAAATCATCGCGGAGGGCGTGGATATCGGCATTGACCTTCGCGTCACGTCGTCGTCGCTCTTTCTCTCGCCGTACTTTTCTCGAAAATACTTTGGATTTCTGGCCGCGTCGCGGTTACTAATGCCATGTATTTGGGTTCGGCACGGTGTTCTCGTCGCATTTAATCGCCGACCCACGTCTCGGCCGATTTAATTGCAGCCTCGAGACGGGCTGTTGCACCTCGTTCCAATGCAAGAATGCGTCTACTGGTTTTCAACCTGTTTGCACCCATAATCCAGGACCACTGAAATCTGTGGAAGCCGATTTTATGGCGATCCTCCGCCCGATCACCCGGGACCTCGGGATTCATTCCAATCTTTCGGGGTAAAATTAACGACGTTTTCGTGAAACTTGGCAGACTCGTTGGTGGATATTTCGACCATGTTCTTGAATTTTTGTACGACGCTAGTGACTATCAAAAATACGTTTTCGTAGATCTTGCATATAAAAATGGGACTTGAGATTAACGTTGCCTAAGGGCTATAAAATCAGATGGTTAATCGTAACAAATTTCGGTTAACTCGGAACAGTTTCAAGAAGCAAAAGTTGAGAATACGATAGTTCTAAAGTCCAATTTATGGACCAGTTAGGGTTCCAAAAAAAGCGAGGCGTGGTTCGAGATTAGCATACATTCCTGGACGAAAAAATTCGCGAAAAAGCCTCTGAAAATACGACGGTCCCGCGTTATCAATATTAAAAGACGCTCGAGAAGGGGGAAGAAATGTTTCCCTTTCACCTGCGTGGATGAAGAGGAGGTGGAAGGCAGTTCTCCCGAGAGGTGGAGGGACGACCCATGAAAGTAACAGTGCTTCTCCGGGATCCGAGCGAGACTCAGTCCTTCTCTCCCAGCGTCTGGAGAACGGTGAAGCTCTCGCGCGAGTTTGACCAACCTGTGCCCCTACCTGTGTGAGGTGTTTGCAAGGTCGCGGACCGTGCACCGGAAACGCGTGCACCAACGATCGAAGATCGTCTATCGTGTCAAAGGAACCGTGGTGCACTATGTGCTCGACCTGATCGAACAGCGAGATCATTCGACACGGGATAGCTGCTCGCTCCAGCTGCCAAAATGGACTGGGTGAGTCTGCGGGTTGCGACACACTTCTCTGCCAATATCCTGGAGAACAGACTTCGCGAAATCTGTAAGATTGTGAAGCAAATTTGTGTGAGAAGATCCTCTCTTCTAGAGGAACCCTGTCCTTCAGGACTAATAAAGATGTTCAAGTTGTGTTTAATCACAAACGTGTTTGCATTATCTTTGGTTTATCTAAGTATATATGTCCTATAATTTGGTATTCGGTAGGGAACGATGTTCAGAAGTCTCTATTCGGGTAGATTGCGAATTTTATGCATTTACAGCAAACATGAATAGGTGAAACACAAAATAGAAGGAACATGAGATGAATTTAATATTACTAGATATTGTTTAAAACCTCTTAAAATTATTAAGAAATGAAACCAATCTTTATGTAGCTCCACTTTCTCCTAATTGATGCGGACAATTTTCATTTTGTATAAAAATACGCAATCGAATCGTTAGACAGATTGTTAGCGGTTAAATTACCGTTCAACAGTTCGTTCTTACTTCCTTCATTTTAACAAGCTGAGAATAAGAGAAATAGTCTAAACCAACAAATGCACTGAAAGGCGATACAACATTTTCTAATAAAATCTGTCATGTTCATACTGTCATCAGCTTCATTACATAGCAGTTGCTCTTAAACATTCAAATGTTTGAGAATTAACCAAGTGTCAACTCGTAATTTACCACCAGGGATTTATGAAGACACGTCTTATGCTACCAATTTGATCCTTTACGGAATTAGTAGATCGCTAAAAGCATAATCAATGAAAACAAACACCAGATAGAAGCTCAGCATCCCAACACACATCTCTGCCAGGTGAAAATGTCTACCAGGTCCATACTCAACATTCAAAAACCTCATAAATATTAAATGGAGAAATTTTAGTTCCCCATAAATGTTAAAAAATCGCAGAAAATTGGACGACCAGCGATATAGTCAACAAAGCGAGTTCTCAATCATAGGGAATTTCAGAGTATCAAAAGTCGTACTGCTCAAAATATACTTTTTAAACATTGATAAATAAAACAGCGAACAGCCTTAGACATCGTTGATTTTGAAGTTGTGGAAAAGAAAATGATGACGGTCCGCCAACCGTGTGTTAAGCTTCTCTCGACCGTATTGCGGAGACCTCGATGCTCGGTTAGGATAGGCAAACATAGGGCTCGTTGGAACGTGTCGATGATTGGCTCGCCGATAAACGATAAACGCCGATAAAAGGCAGGCAGACACGGGCGGGCAAGCAGGTACTTGAATGGATCGGATCTTGCGAAATTCTTCTGGGTCGTTGATCGATTCCACTTTCTCCGCGTGTCGCCGGGACACGCGCGTGCCCGAGGAAAAAAAGAGAACGAGAAGGAATTCTGGTCCGGGTCCGGGTCCCGGCCCGAGTTCGAGTCTACCGTCGCGTCGCGTCGTCGTCGTTGTTGTCGTCTTTTCGACGCTTCGAAACTGGAGAACCGGCTGGGATCTCGTTCGAGGGCGCGATCTGCATGCGTATCGAATACCTGGGAACGATCGGCGGCTTCCTGGCCGCGGCAGTGGAGGAGGCGGAGGAGGAAGAGGAGGAAATCTACCGGTTATTCGAGACACGCCGAGCCGCGTTTCAAACAAACAAGGAGCGAACGCGTGTGTGGAGCAACGAGAGATTGCAAAACTGATCGTCGAGGCCGAGATGTTGGCTCCCGTGACCGTCTCGCGATTCATTCTTTCCCTAAAATCTCAGGTCCCCAGCCGTCTTTAACGACCCCTTTAACATCTAAGTCGGTGCATCTTCATTCCGAGACGATCTCTCCTCCCCCAGTTGCAGAAAATATGCTTGGAATCCTTCAAGTAGGCTGGATACTAGGTAGAATGACCGACGAACGGGTTGTAAATTCGCTTGCTTCAGCATTCTCCCCCAAAGACCTCATTCTCCCGGTCCGTAACAGCTTTAGGCTTTTTACGCCGAAGTACAGCCCATTGAATCGCATTTTCAAGACAATCTGTGCGGCCACTTTCCGTCGACCACAGTGCGCTTACACCGTAAAGACCAATGACGCGATGTGGCGTCAAATCGAACGGCAGTCTTTCGCTGGAAACTGTGGACGTATCGAATGAAAATTGGTGTGAGACACAAATCGAGGATTCGATGGAAGCTTGGAGAAAGGTGTCCGACGAGCTAAATTACAATTTCGGACGCTTACGACGAGGAAAAATAGTGTGCAAGTGTGTTCGGCAGCCCGCGGCGATCGATAAGCGTTCCGGCAGCACAGGACGCGTTCGCGATTAGAAATTCGAGGATTTTCGAGGAAGGATCGATCGGAAATCGTTGTGCAACGTTCCACGAAAGCGGCGACGGGATTCGCGAGGCTTTCCTGCGAGCGGCTTTCACGTCGCGAACGAATAGATATGTCGACGGCAGGTGTTCTCTCGATGATTACACCGCGACAGATTTCCCGCCTATCGAATCGACTCAGGACAAGGACGAGGAGTCTTCGGTCTTTTTCTGGAAGAGGAAAAGGGTTTCCTGTCGGGTCCGGGTTATCAGAACCCCGGCGACCTTCGTGGCTCGACCTTCGACGGATCGAGGTGTTCGGAGGAATGCGCGAGAGGAAAAGAAAGCGCTCCTTCGGCCCGAGTGGAGAAGGTGGTCGAAGAAAACAAGGAGAAGAAGACGACAGCGAAAATGCCGCTGGATCGAGCGAGGAAGGTCAGCCGGTGACCTTTCCTTCGAGACTTGCGGACCGACCCTTCCCTCGTTGCCCATTTAATCGATGATCGCCATCCTCCATTTGCAATTCACGTACGCTGCTGCAGTAGCAGAACCCACGGCGACTACGATGCTCTCGATAAATCGTGCAATTTTATGTTATCGTTATATTGTCGACGCACGAGATGGTGCACTGCGAAAATATTCTTCTGTTCGATCATTGCAGAATTTCATTACGAGAATTTCTTCGAACATTTTATCTACCGGAAGCCTAGGAAAGCCTCTGTGCACTCGAAGCCATTTTAACTCCAAAACGAAACATTTCTTCCGACCTAGAATATTTACCTTCTATATATATATTTTTTTTATGTTATGCATACGAAAATGGTGCAATTTTCTCGTCCAATACTGAAATGTTTAGTAATTTATTAGATACAAACAAATTTAGTAATATAAAAAACATTTTGATACAGCAATTTTTAATGGCGCCTTGGCGGTTAACATTTTAAGTGCCAGTCATGCGCGTCCAACAATTTGTTTACCAAACTTGAAAATCAATGTTTGATACCTATGAGATGTGAAAATGTTACAACAATCATATTTATGATAAACTTTGTCTATTTTATTCATGTATTATTAAACAGGCTGTTTTGATTTTGTTATAAGCATTATTGCTTACGACACTCATCGTGTTAATAGGCTTTTCAATAATTGCGCTTGCAAATCTTTTTGTACAATAATCCCAGACAAAATGATTTGATCACGTTATTAGGGGTGAGTTGGTTTCTAGAATCCTTTCAAAAATTGAGGAATAATTACAGGTAGAAAATTTGTTAAGAGGATGTGATAAGATTGCCGATACTTATTCCACGTGATACCAAGTCCCATTTAAATAGTTCTTCCCAAAGTTATCTTACATCTTATTTAGAGATACTCGTTACATTCAGAATAAGTGCGTTTGAGCCAGCGTCGAAATAGCATATGATCCGAGAGAATTGCAATCCTAGTGCGAAAGGTTAAGCTCGTTGCAACAAGAAGACAAAAATGAGTTTGTTAATCGATATCCAATGGGGTTCATTGGATTCAGCTAAATAGGCCGGATAATATTGACGTTAATAGCAAGTAATAAGTGAGGAAATCGACGTATTGTTTGCTCAGCGGTTTCGGCGAGCTGTTTGCTTTCTTCGTTCCTCGGGTTGGAATTTCTCCGGTTGAGTCACCGCAAGGACCTTTAGACTCGCAGCCAGGATCTGCATTCCCGCGTCTGATCCGTTGATTTTACTCCCGCGACCTCTTGCGATTTTAACCTCTCGAGAAATCCCATTCGAGACGGGACAAATCCAAAGAAAGCAAAAAAGCGAAACGGGGGGATCAAGACATCTTCCATTTTTAGACTCAGCAGGACTTGAAATTTGAATAAATTCAAAGAAATGTTTTCCTCAACCTCTGCGAGAATTCCACTCGAAATAAAACAAGCCCACAAAAACTAAAAAGAAGCGAGGACCAGGAAATCGTTTTTTAGTGCAAAGTTTTTCCCTCGAGCAATAAATCTAAATAAATGCGGGAAGTTGAAATGGTAGGAAATCTGACTTTTTCAGCCAACTAGAATTCCACTCGGACTTTAACGAGCCGAAATAAATTGCAAAACAAGACGGGGGACTGGGGAATCTTTCTCTAGAGGAAAAGAATGAAGAGTATGGAGCGAAAGGAGCATTATCTTCGGACGGTCGTGGTCCATCGAGATTCCCCCGGGCAATTAGGGACGACAAAGGGTATTTCATTAGCAGCGTGACCGTTCCATTAGTTTCCTGGTAAACGGAGCGATGAAAAGAGAGAGAAAGAGAAGGACGGAGAGCAATGGGTGTACAGCCTCGAAGCAAATTCCGCGGAAAGTAAAAGTGACCGAGCCACGCTAGATTTATCCGACGGCGACGGATCGAGGTGATTTTACTTTCGATCCCGCGGCTTGCTCGCCGGGATGCGAATTTATTCGCCCGCTCCCTCGCTCGCTCGATTACCATTTGAAATCGATCGTCGTTACGATCATTAATCGGCCGACGCAGCGATTTGGAACTGGATCTTTGACTGTTCGTTTGCTTGGAGATCTATTTTCCCACATCGAAATTTATCCAATTTGTATTTATAAATTAACGAAAATTAACGTTCACAATTTATTGAAAAGGGATACGTCCAAGACTCGAGAATCCATCAGTCACTTCCATAAGTATTCGTACGCTCTTAAAAATCGCATAACTTCCTAAATATTGGACTATACTACTTGAATTTTTTTGAGAAGTTAAAACAATTGGATCACTACATAAAGTGAAAAAAATACTAAAAGTTGGAATGTGCAACTTTTTTATGTGGACTTACATTCAAAATTTAGAATGTACGATTTGTAGATCTGTACGAATTATACATGTTCTGAGAATTTCATCAAAACGGTCAACGTTGCAATGAGCTGCAGATGTTCCAAAATAATCACATAAGGGCGAAATTCACTGAGAAGGCCAAAATTCTGCGACTTTCGCCCTTAAGTTTTCATCGTTAAATGTTTGCAGCTCAAGGTAATATTAACCGATTTAGATGAAATATTCAGAATATGTATAATTGATACAGATGTACAAAAAGTACTTTTTAAATTTTTAATATAAGCTCGCATAAAAAAGTTGCAAAGTACAACTTTTAGTACTTTCTCTGTAATTTCGACCAATTGCAATTTTCATCAAACCTTCTTCTCACGTTATGTAGTGATCCAATTGTTCTAACTTCTCAAAAAAATTCACGTAGTATAGTCCAATATTGACAAAGTTATGCGATTTTTAAGAGCGTACGAATACTTATGGGACTAACTGTATGTACTTTCATCATGCTCCCTAGCTTTCTGAAATATGCCAATCCGCTTCGAAAACATCCTTTCTGATGTTCCATCGATTCTACTAAAAGTCACTGCTTCGAGAGCTATGAATTTCTGTGTTGAGAGGCGCGAGCAGCAAAGCGTCAGTTCTTCGTTGCTGGATTTAAAAAATTCGAAGATAGACCGGGTCACTTTTCGTTTCGACGGCAGGACCACTTTCGAAAAGGAAACTTGATTCCGTTCGAAATATATGGAGAGGCCGTATGTCATGCGATCCGACGATTAAGGAAGATTGCCGGCGGTTTCCGATGGATTTTAAAAACAAATTCCGAGACCAGACTTTATCCGGATTGGTCGAGGACCACTCCCAAATCACCCTGTTTACCTTTGCGAGCGGCATACTCGATCCGCTACCAGATGCAGGATTCCCAAGGTCAAGTCGAAACGCACCGACCACTTTTTATTCCACCGTTCTCCGTTTATGCTAGCCGAAAACAACGCGGACAGGTTCTCCTCGAGGTTCCATTTTTCTTTCGAAATCTCGGTAAACCTGTCCTCCATAATAATCGGCGCTCGAACGCATCGAACGATTCGTTATACCTCTCGCGTTAATCATCGGTTTTCATTTCCCACGGTCGTCGTTATCATTCAACTTTCCTTTCACGTGCTCCCTTGTCTCCTCTATTCAAACCGCAGAGTTGCTCTGGGCATTATCTTTTACTTGATTCAATGCTGCGGCCTCGAAATTAGGCTAACAACGGTTCGCAACTACGGTTTACCCTTCGCGACAATTACGGAGAAGTGCAGTCTAATTAGGATCTACTTCTACTACGAAATTATTGCTTCGCTTATATAATTAAATTATTCGTTCCGCTAATATCCATTCTGTTAATTAATTTATCCATTCTATATTAAATTATATCCATTCTGTTGTTAGTTATTATTCATATGTTATTGGATTGTTCGGAAAGTGATTTCGTTTTTTCTCAACAGAGGACGTAATTGTATTTTTCACAGCCAACTTCCAGCATTGTCACTATATATTTTGACTGCTGATATAGCAAGGCTTATTTGTGAGAATGTTTGTTTTATTCTGCTCAATAGTCTTTGTTTAGTGCCCTATCAACTATGGAAATTCGAAAGCAGCATTTTCGGGATATTTTACTTTTTTACTATCGAAAAGGTAAAAATGCTGTTTAAGCAAGAAAAAAATTATTCGATATGCATGAGAAGATGTACATATTGATAAAACGCCAGTGCCAAAACTGGTTTGCAGAATTTCGTTTCGGCAATTCTTATGTTGAAAATGCACCACATTCTGAAAGGCCAGTTGAAGCTAATAAAGGCAAAATTGGGTAATTGGGTATTTTGGTATTGCACCAAAATGGAGAATATATAATTAAATAAAATATTTATACACTATAAGAACATTGTCTTTCATTTTCACAAAAAGAAAACGAAATTACTTTCCGAACAACCAAAATGATCACACTACGGATTTTATGCATTTATGGCAAAAATGGATAAAATGCGAAACGTAAAAGAATTTAAAACTACCGTTGTATTGTGCCACGTAAATAATTAACACAGAGAATTTTCATTTCGCATAAAAATCCGCAGTCCGGTTATTATTGTCGCGCCAGTGAAGGTGTCCTAACGACCGACGAGGCACTCATCGAGCAACGGTACTCGATCGCGAAGTCATCCGCATCGGCATCGAACCGTTCAATCGGCTCCGACGCGTGCAACCTGCAACGCGACACGAATGCAAACAATCTCGAAATAATCGACCAGCAACGATTGCGCAACCGATCTCGTTCCAGTGAAACGTTACGGACGTCCCGTAATTCCCGCCCTTCACAGATCCTGCGTCACTCCTGCATTCTTGTATTATGCACTTGCAACTTTTCGAAACTGCAGCGAGTCATTAGCATACAAAATACCAGAGAAACAGATCCTTCACTGACCCCTGAAACGATTACCGATCCGGTGATCCGGTTACTTTAAGTTACCCGGACTCTGAAGACATAATTACCACAATAACAATAACAATAGTAATAAAGAGATGACGGAGAAGTTAATGATATGCTGAAATGAACAGAGGTTGCAAAGAAGTTGCAATAAAATAGTGCTTACGGACACTAGTGAATTTTATAAATTTTACATGCACTCTCAGCATAATATTGAAGCAAACGATACTTCACTTAGTTCTTCAAGGAATCATAGTATAAGGAAATATGACAATTAGTAGCGCAACAGTCTAATAATGCAGACACAGTGAATTCTCCTCCTCGGCATCTGAGGCCTCTCGAGCTTCGCGGTTCCTCACGGAGTATATCCCGCGATAGTGGGGATAATTCCGCGACATTTATCATCCATGGCTTGTCTACATATATAGAGAAATCACTGTACTGTGATAAACGAGGTTCTCGGACTGCTCACGGATACTCTATCGAATCACAGGAACTTTTAGAGACTCTCACTACAATTTTGTCAATTTTTTTAGTCGAATATTGAGTCAAATATTGTTCGCCGAGCGAGATTTACGAGCGAGACTCCGCCTAACGTTTATTGCGGGCGTCGAAGTCTCTAAACTGGCCATAAAACGCACGCCGTGCAATGCCCGAACGTTTCGCGCAACTTTCGCGGCCGAGTTCATTGAATTCTCTTCGGCAAACGTTCGACCGAAACATCTCCGACATTTTTACGACCTCGTAAGCCTATTGTCAGCCTAAACGTTCGTTCCACGAAGTCGTCCTTCCATTTTCTATTTAATGAAACCAATCCCTTCGTGGGTGTCGCGTTTACCTGTTGGCAAACTTTATACGTTCGTGGTATTTTTACGTTTGTAAAATACACGGAAATATTTGTACCGATTGCGATCTTTATGCAGCCGTAACACGCACTCAACTGTACCATACGAGTATCTCAACCTGCATCTTCTTTTTAATGAGTTTTACGAAATCACGGTTCGATTTTCTTTTTACACAGCTATCTCTTTTCGTGTCGTGTCTATTACCGAATAGTTAACGAGCTTCATTCATTCATGACAGTCTGAACATGTTAGTCAACGGAAGGCTATTAATTTTCAGTAACTGTACACTAAGACACTCGCGTAGTTCTTTTTTAAATGTGTAATTAAATACGCGCTTTCGAGAAGAAGTCTCTTTGCTTGTAAATGAAAGTTACGAGTTTAATACTTTACTATCTTTACTTAATACTTTAATATCTATCTACTCTCGTTTATAATTTAAAACATGGAGAGAGAATTACCCGGCAACATTTTGGCGAAACAATGGACAAGAAAAATTTGCATACTGAACCTCAGGACTTAGGACGACCATTAAGCGTTCGACCGTTCAACCGAGCCATTTAGTACCAGTGCTTAAACGTTTTCACCAGGTACCATAACTGTTATAACAAAAGAGAGTCATGGAATAACAAGTATTTCATCGACTAAAATCGTATTGGTTACAAATAAGGATTGTAAGTAACCGAAAATTTGTTCTCTTGTTGGTAAATGTTATCGTTGAGAAAAATTCATTTTGGTCACTTACAACAGTTATCAATGAGAGGAATTTATTTCGATCGCTAATAACAGATATCGATGGAAGAAGTTTATTTCGATCGCTCGTAACAGTTAATGATGAAGGAAAGTGACAGATATTATTAAATAGTACAACGTTCAAATGGTAGACAATCAATTGTTTAATCAATTTTGTATTCATAAAATTAATTGCTACAATCAAAATTTGAGGCGATAAACATGAGTTGCAATTCAGATAGAAAATTTTCATTTTACATAAACATCCGCAGTCTAGTTATGAGTGACCGAAATGAACTTCTCTCATCATAACTCTCATTGATAACTGCGATGAGCGATCGAACTGAACTTCTGTCATCGATAACTGCTTTGAGCAATCGAAACAGTTTTTCTTCATCGATAACAGTTACCGAGGAGGATCCAATATTTTGGACGCTAATAACTGTTATATGTAACCAAAAAAAAAAATACAAAAATCGATATTTTTTAATTGTTTTCTTCCTCGAATTTTGTTCTTTATATTTTGTACAGATTATCTTAAATTCCAATAACAATCAAGCTTTTATTAATGATTGGTCCCCGGTTTTCACCAATCGAAAGCGTTACCCAAGAACATACTCTGTCAACTTGAACAAAGAACACACGGTCAAGAAACATTATCGCTTGTTCGACCAAAAAAAAAAAACTCCGCACTCGGCCAGACGCGCACAGTTTAGGCGACCAGAAGTTGATTCGCTAATTCGCAGCCGAAGAAACGAATTGGATAATATGTTTCCTGGAAGTCGACGCGACGGGATTCCGTGACGCGTTGCGTCGAGACGCTTTCCGTTCCGGTTGCGAAACTTACCGAAAGGAATTGGCCCGTCGAGCAGGTGGTTTTTCGCTGGAGTTACAAACCTTACAGGCGTTACAGAACGGCTGTGATCTCGACGTGCCGAAGTCTCTCGGCCCCGTAGAAAGTGATTTGACATTTAGAAGGGTCCGGGGGGGAAATTTTTCGAGCCTCTCCACACGCGTTCCCGACCGATTCCTTCTATCGGAATCTCGTTCCGCGACGCGAGAAAGCGGCGGAACCCGTCGAGCATTTAAATTTCGAGCTGCTTATTTTTGCTCGCGAGTATCACCGGCTCGGCCCAGCCAACGATTATTTTAACCCATTGCGTACCACGATCCCCGTTTCGGATTGTGCGCGTGGATTGCACGAAGGAGTGCCATGAAAAGAATTAAATGCTAAATTGGGGGAAATAAAGAAAACTAAATTGATCGCAACGGCGATCAATTTTTCAAATTTAATCGAGCTTGTCTCATAAGAGTCCGAAAGCAAGCGATAAACGTTAATATGAGTGGTTTCAGTAGTCGCGGCGCGGGTGAAAGGGAAACGCGGGAAAACTAGCGGATTCCAAGGCGGTAAACGGGCGTGGAATGCGTTATACGCGATCGAGGATAGTCTAGCATAAATGCAGCCTCCCTCTAGACACCGTCTAATTGTTCGAAGGCACAGGAACGCCGTCGCAACGTAACGTAACGCGAACGTAACGCGCGCTCGTCGGCCGAAACGCGCGAGAAAGTCGCCGCCGCGAGCCTTCTTTCTTCTTGCTTTCTCTTTACGCGTTCGCCGGTTGCGTAACCAGAGGAGGTGCCCCGACAGGTGTCGCGGGCCTGATCCGCCTTTGCGCATCATCACCGAGATCCTCGATCGAAACCGGAAGCGTCTGGATCGAGAGCGATGCGAGATCGGCGCGCCCTGCGTCCGCGATCTGGCTGATCGATGACAAATTCATGCTTTCCGATCGCTTTGGAACTTTTCCCGAGCATTTCCCAAAATCTACCGGACGTTCCGGGCCCAGGAAAAAATTGTGAAACTTGTGAGCAAAGAAGAGAACGTTTGGTCCTGTGATGAAGCTCCCGAGGTTCTAGAAAGCTTTCAAGACTTGTAAGAAGAGTTTTTGAGGTTTGCAAATAATTTTCAAGGCCCATATGAAGAATTTTCGACAATGACAAATTGTAAAGGTGCTCTGGGAACGATAGGAAATCTGTAGTTAGGGAAAATTAGGAGAGAAGGATCCTTCTGCTGCATTTTGAGAAGATGCACAGTCTACTTATCACCGCACGGTCCCGTTACCCGGGTTTCTATTTTCACTGATACTATTTCTAATACAGTGTAATTTCTCTTGAACTTGTTGGCTAATGATCAGCAACAATTTCATAAAGCTAAAGAGCAACGTATACGAACGAATCCATCAAGTCCTATGTACGACGTAATTAATAGAATATGTAATGGAATGAGTAGGGAAAATTTAAAACAGTGGACGATGAAATATTTTTAAATTTTTCAAGAAAGAAATTCTTATGCATTTTTATTCTGCAAAAAGATCCGCACTCTAGTGATTAATATCTGTTATCGCGTTCTGTACTGCCCAGGGCACGAATAACGATCGGGTTCCGATAGGCTCGTGTATTTTCGATCGGCAGGAAAGTCGAACGAGGTCGGCCGACGGAAATTCACGCAATTGTCCTCGACGGGTCGTTTCCGAGCGGTAGGATTTCGAAAGAGGATCGCGGCTAATCGTATTCTCCTCGGAGAACCCGCCTATGCAAATCCATAACGGATCGAGTCGACTCCATTGAAGTCGAAAGCGGAATCGGTCAGGGGACGTTAATTAGGCGAGATTGTAAGAACCTGTAGAAAGCAGTCTGCCAAAATAGTCGAGCCACAGACCCTATATGGATCACAAACTTCTTTTATTTATTTGTTGTAACAACGCCACACTAACCATTCTTTCACGAGTCCCACAACTTCCATGCTCACTATACCGATTTTTCCTGGACTCCACAATCTCTTCTCGGGCTCCACAGTTTTTTCTAGAAACCTTCTGGTAAATTTTAAAATTCTTTCACGGGTCTTAGAATTTTTTAAAAGCCTCAGAACATTTTGGGGGATTCTATACTATTTATCCAGAGATCTAAGATGTCCTCGCAGCTTCCAAAATTTATTCGCAAGCTTTACAATTTTTTTGGTAGATCCTAAACATTTTTTGGAAGTACTGAACGCTTCTCCGAGGTTCTACAATTTCTCACAAACTTAAATATTTTTTGGAGACTGTATACTTTTTTCCGTGAGACCTAACATGCCCTCACCGCTTCAAAAATTTATTCACAAGCTCAACAACTTTTTTGGTAGATCCTAAACGTTTTTAGTAAGTTCTAGACGTTTTTCCAAGGTTCTACAGTTTTCGTGGGTCCTAGAATTTGTTCATAGACGCTACAATATTTTTACATATTCTGTAATCTTTCGTGGACAGGTCCCTCTTCATTGGAGGGAATCGCGATCTTCCGCGAACGGATCAGCGATAACAACGCTGTCCTTGATTGCGAGAACGAGGGAGAAACCACTGTTCGCAGAAAGTAAAGAGCGCTCAAGGGTAATGGGGATCGTTGAACGCGCCTGTGCACTGGACAACGGAAAAGGCCCAAGGGGAAAAACGCAAGAGAAACATAATGGAGTGTAGACAGTGGCCGCGGAAGCCTCGGCCGTACAATTCGAAACGAGATCCGTTCGTGGCTACTTACGATCATAATTGCGAGCCTGTTGCTGCTCGAAACTCGGTTACGAAAGCGTGGGGTAGATATTCAGGCTTAATCGTTTGTTTGTACAATTCTTATGTAGGATTAACTTTTACTTTCGAAGCTAGGCAGCCTAAACTTTCCTTTCTTCGAATGTCTTTCATTGATTTTCGCAGAAAAATTCTTCCGTTTCGATACAAATAAGCCGGCTCAAAGTTCAATCATCTCGATGTCGAAAGCATTCATCAACATGCGAAGAGTATGTTCGATATACCGAGTTGGACTTATTCCGTGGTTTAATTTCTATTTCCTTTTGAAAATAACTGAAGTGCATTTATGACGAAATTGCAGAATTATTTTCCAATAGCTCCTTAAACAGCAACTTAATCTAATAGTTTTGGTTGGGATTATCACGCGAAATATGATTGCCAAGCTTCCTTTTGGTACTGCATAATTATTGAAAATTTCTACAATCTGAATAATTTCCAGTTTGCCACTGAAGGCAACGCTTCTTCTGCCACAGTGAGAAGAAATAGTTTTTGTATGGAAGCATTAGGATTCCATCTTGATGTTGAGACATCTCGTTGATTTTTAACGGGATTACTTTTTCGTTTCAGGGGTGCCGAACGGTCTCGCTGGTGCTCGCCTTGTGTATTTTGCTCGCGGCGGTACAGCACGGTGAGTACATATTTAGTTCTATTTAGCAACGAAAGAAAAAAATTTCGACATTAGAAACGCACAGCGACATGACGTGCTCACGCGCCCACTCGAAGGCGTTTTCGATTTTGATCAGGATCGAGGATCCAGGAACAACGTACCGAAAAGTCTGATTTCAATGCTTGCTGCGACAATACAAGATCCATGTGAAAGTAAAACATTTCAGCCTTGATACACAGGAGTTTTTGTACGATCTATACACAAAACCTCAAAATATTGCAACTCATTTATTCCTTTTTAGCGGCTTACTCGTTGCACGTATAAACTCGTCGAATTATCATTGAGAAATCTAGCACACGCGTGAGTTGCTGAGATCGAACGAATTCAACGTTATCTCAATTTCGAACTGGAGTATCGATGAAAATTGCGAGTCGGTGAAGATTGTGGAAATCGCAGCCGACACGTACGAATTTCTAGCAGCGGTAGGAAGAGCTACTGAATATTTTAATAGGTTCTGTTTCTTATGTGAACCGTGGAGCTGTTTTAACAAGCATTCTCACACGATAAGATCTGTCGTTGCTGCATTACATAAAACTACATGCTCCTAGTAAAACAAGAATTCATTGAGGAATTCCGAGATAATTTCAAGAAAACTGAAACGGTGCAAATTGAATTCGCGGATCGCACAGTCCCGGTCGGTGCAATGAAGGGTCAAATGCAATTTCTAACGAGATCGAATTTCCACCGTTGGAACAATCGGTGGCAAAAGAGAAAGAGAATGTGTGTGTGAGAGAGAGAGAGAAGAGTGCACAGACAGCAAGGTTAGCGCCGCGAAAGAATGGCCCATTTACTCTGTGACCGAGTCTCCCGGCGTCCCTCGTAATTTCTCTAGCGTGCTCGGTGCACGTGAGGACCGGCGCATGAATGCACGCACGGATGCAGTTTTCACTGCGTGTCCCGTGTGCCGATCGGTGAAACGTGCTTATACACGGACAAGCACCGTTCCCGGTGAAAACGGTACGCGGCAAAAACCTCCCGAAGCTGAGGCTCGAGAGCGTTTCGATCGGATTCCGTTCGAAGAGAGGGGTTGCCTATCATGTGGGACTCAGGTGGGACCAGGTGAGATCTGGCGGGGAATCGGAGGCGGTCTCGGAATCGTCGAAAGTAACATTGTAAGTGTGAAAAGGCTCGCGATCGAGCGATCCTTAAAGGCGATCGTTCCCGCCGAGTTTCTATCTTCGCATCTCGTAATCGATACGGTAACCGTTTCCGGGATCTGAAAAAAACCGGCATAATTGACGCAATCCGCTCGTGGTTAGCTAAAGGTGAGATCGTGATCGACGCGCGGGAACGCCCTTATAACCGAAAGAATGTTCTTCCCCATCATTTCGTTCTCCGAGCAATATATCGATGGTCGTTCGCGGAATTGTTTCATACGAATCGATGGCGTGGGCGAAGTGTCGGAGGCCTGAGAATCTGAGATCGTGGAGAGACCAGAAATAGATCGCTGGATCCGCTTGGAAGTGTCCCGGGCCCAAGCAAAATGTTGAACCTATAAAAAGAGAGGAAACAGGTCGCTGGAACCGTGTACATCTTCGGAGTCCAGAAAGAGGAGATTACCGAACGAAAGTGTAAAGAATGGTTAGACGTATTTTGAGGTGAAAGATGAAATATAGGGAGTAGAGGGTAGGTCAAGCAACTGTGTATGGTCCACGAAAAAATCGAGACCTCCCAAAAGGCAAGAACCAGGTCGTTAGAACCGTTTACATCTTCAGGGTCCGAAAAGAGGAGATTAAGGAATGAAGAAGCGATTGTGAGGAATATTTGGCTGTAGTTTACGATAACGGGTCAAACAGGGATTGACAGTAGATGAAAGGAAGTGGACAGTGCCTCTAAAAGTTTTGGAGGCCATGAAGTCACGGGAAGAAAGCACGGGAAAACGGAAATAGGTCGCCGAAAACGTTCGCGTGGAAATTTCGCGAGCTCCCGGCGATAATTCCAGGTTCTCAGCGAGCGAAGCGCCTCTTACCGATATTATCTGCGATGTTATGCACCGCCTTAACACCATTACCGTCGGCGCAACGCGAAACTATGCGGTGAAAGAGAATCGGCGCGCCGCGCCAGCCGTTTCCGTCGAATCGTCGATTCCTGCCGCGAACGGGAGAACAATCCCGCTCTATGCAAAACGCGCGCGAGTCGTTAGCGATACCCGTGGAAACAGTTCCAGCAAAACGATCGTTCCTTTATTTGTCTTCTTTCCACCACACCGGGAAAATCGAACTGCTTTCTAGGCAATTATGAAACTTCTTTCGTGACTCGAGGCCGATTTGCAACAGCGCGGTCGATCGTGGAAACGAATCGTTAGACTAATGAGAACCGGATAAATGTCGCTTTTAAATCCGCTCACCTTGCGTCCGATACCTGAAAGCATATTTTGGAATACGTTAAAAAATTATAGACACCGCGAGAAAAGCATAGGGAATGTAGAAAAGGGTTATAGGACCCAGGGAAAAAAATGGTAGAATTTGTAAAATAATTGTGGAGCCTGTAATAAATTATAGGATACATGAGAGACCATGTCTAGGTCTGACGAAATATTGTAGGATCTGTGAGCAAAATGGTGGGGCCTGTACAAATATTCTAGAACCCACAAACGGGAAAATAATGGTTTCTGTAGATACAAATAAATATGGTTTTAAATTCACTCACCCTGCGTCATTAGCGTATGCGATTTATGCTGACACGGTCATTTATTCATCTGTAGTTCAGAGGATTCCTTTGTCCGAGACCTGAAAGCAAATTTTGGAATGCGTTAAAAAATCGTAGACATCGCAAGAAAATTACAGAAGCCACGAAGAATTTGTAGAATAATTGTGGAGCCTGTCAAAAATATAGGACACGCGAGAACATGTCTAGGGGTTACATTGTGGGACCTACGGGAAAAATGACCTTGTAACGAAATTCTAGGGCCCACAAAAGCAGAAACAATGGTTTTTGTGGATCGTGCGATCGCTGCTCGAGTCCCAGGGCAGGCTGTGTGGTCATGGCCGCGCTCGATCTTAATTCCAGACTCGATTTTCGCATTGTGTCTGGAGTCGACCTCGATTCGCTTGATCATCGGTGAAAGCACCTGGGGTGACTCTTCGCGATCGAAAGCGATCGTGGGGATTCGCGCCAGCGCGAGTGCGCGCGAAAATAAAAGAGAAATTTCCGCTGATTTTATTAGCGGAGCACGCGTGCTAATTGCTCGACGAGATTGAATATCGAGAGAACGGATTGTGACACTGTTCCGGATTATTCGAATAAAATCGTATTCAGCCCTCCGTCCGCAACCTTCTGTTATAGAAAATTACCGAGAGTAAGTTTTAATGCAGAGAGGAAATTCGTGGGAAAGTGAAAGAAACGGGTTTCAGTTTCACCGGGGAAGACAGGTGTCTTGATCGATCATTAAGCTGGATCACGCCGGATCTATTAGCCTCGTCGATTTCGAGCATGCGTTCTTCCCCTATTTTCTCATGAAATCGTCTTCTAAATCGCCGCTGTTCACGTAGCAAAATTCTGCGATAACCGAAATCGCGTTGCAGGTGATGCTGAGCGCAAGGTCGTCTGCTACTACACTAACTGGTCGATCTACAGGCCAGGTACGGCGAAATTCTCACCTCAGAACATCAACCCGTACCTGTGCACCCACCTGATCTACGCGTTCGGTGGATTCACCAAGGAGAACGCTCTGAAGCCGTTCGACAAGTACCAGGACATCGAGAAAGGTAAAAGAAGGGACTGAGTAGTTCTGGTCGTGTGATCAGTGACCTTGAGCATAAAGAGAGAGAGAGAGAGAAAGAAAGAGAGAGAGGTGGTGTCTGACGACGAACCGTGGCAAATGTTGAAGGTGGTTACGCCAAGTTCACCGGGCTGAAGACGTACAACAAGAACCTGAAGACCTTGTTGGCGATTGGCGGATGGAACGAGGGGTCAAGCCGATTTTCGCCGATGGTCGCCGACCAGGACAGGCGACGGGAGTTCGTCAAGAACTCCGTCAAGTTCCTCAGAAAGAACCACTTCGACGGCCTGGACCTCGACTGGGAGTATCCGGCGTTCAGGGACGGCGGGAAACCTCGGGACAAGGACAACTATGCTAGTCTAGTCCAGGTATGCGCCTGGCACTCGTGTGCTGGATGATCTCTTCGATAATTGCTCACAGAAGTTGTAAATCCAGTTGAAATTAATTAATTTTGTTTCTATCGAAGGAACTCAGAGAGGAGTTCGACAGGGAGGCCTCGAAGACCGGAAGACCGAGATTACTGTTATCCCTGGCCATGCCAGCGGGTATCGAGTACATCGACAAAGGCTACGACGTGCCCAGGTTGAACGAGTACCTGGACTTCATCAATCTGCTGTCGTACGACTATCATTCGTCCTACGAGCCTGCTGTCAATCATCATTCTCCTCTTTATCCATTGGAAGAGGACAACGAATATAACTACGACAGCGAGCTAACGATTGTAAGATTTGCTCTCTGGTACTTGCATTCGATTGTGCGGTGACTTTGACGAATTTTTCAGGATTATACGATCAATTACCTGATGAACAAGGGTGCCTCGCCGGAGAAGATCATTTTGGGAATCCCAACTTATGGTAGATCGTACACGCTGTTCAATACGGACGCGACGGAGCTAGGGGCACCAGCTGATGGTCCTGGAACTGAAGGCGATGCGACTAGGGAGAAGGGCTATCTCGCTTACTACGAGGTCAGGATTCGTTAAGAATACTGAATTGTGTTCCAGAGGACATGTCCAAGTCCATTTAAGTTTATCTAGTTTTAGGGAATGATAGGACCTTTCAATTTTAAGAAGATTCTTAAGCTGGCATCTCCCCTATTCGTTTTGATCCTGCATTGGCTCTTGAAACACAGAATTCATGTTAGACCCATACGCTTGGGAAGAAAATGCTAGCTCTAATATTTTTGATCCTGCATTGGCTCCCGAAATACGGAATTCATGTTGCACCAATGCGCTTGGCACGAAAATTCTAGCTTAAGCTGGCTCCTCTATGCGTTTTGATCCTACATTGGTTGTTGAAACACAAAATTCATGTTGGACCAATACGCTTGGGAAGAAAATGCTAGCTTAAGCTCGCTCTTCTATTCGTTTTGATCCTGCATTGGCTTCCGAAATGCAAAGTTGACGCTGGAGTAGCACAACTTATACTTACAACGGTACTATTCTTTATAGGGCCTCCAAAAAGTGCTTTTTCCATCACATAGGGTTTCGATGATCGGTCACCTCCATGTTGGACATGTTTGTTCTTGCTGTTATAATGTCTGTATAATTGATTCAACGTTGCTATCAAACCTCAGATCTGCGAGAGTCTATCGCAGTCGGAGGACTGGGAGGTGGTGCAGCCAAATCCAAAAGCAATGGGTCCATACGCGTTTAAGGATGACCAGTGGGTCGGCTACGACGACGAGGACATCGTGAAGCTGAAGGCGAAATACGCGAACGAAAAGAATCTCGGCGGCATCATGTTCTGGACGATCGACAACGACGACTTCAGGGGCAAGTGCCACGATCGACCGTATCCGCTGATCGAGGCAGCCAAGCAAGCCCTTCTGACCGACTCCACGTGAGATTCTAGCTCTTCAATCTTCTAAACAATCTAGTAGATTATTACACAAACCCTGTTATTGTAAACTATTGTAATAGTTGCTCGGAGACTTTCAATCCCTGTGCAATACTCGTGGAGCAAGATCAGGGTTCGGTCTCGTTAATCTTCTCTTCATGTTCGAATCAGAAACGCCGTTCAGAAGTCGCAGCCAGAGAATCGCAAGAAGACACGGCTGCCAACATCGCAAAGCAGCTCAGGAGGTAGAAGACACGGTTCCGGTAACAGAAGAACCACCACAACAGCGACACCGATCACGAAGAAGCGCGTCACGTCTCCAAGACCGAAATTCCGGACTTACGCGAGACCAAAGACGAGCAGAGAGGAGGACGAGGAGGACCAAGACGTGTACAGGCGGTCCTACAGTCAATCTTCTTCCGAAGAAGATGACTCTGATAAGGGGAACGCGGTGAAAGCAGAGACGAACGATAGATCGAGGGAGAAGGGGAAGAGCAGGCCGCAGAATCGATCGACAGGAAGTTCGAATCGGAATCGCAGGAAAAAGAACCGCCGCAAGGAGGAGAAGGATGATTCAGAAGAGGAGTCTCTGAGCAACAAGCTGACCACACCCGAGCCCCCAACCACGCCTGATCCTGGCACTGGTAAGTGCCCCGGTAATTCACATTGTAAAGCGAAGCGTCGGTCCGATCGGAGTGATAACACGAACGCTATCAAATGTTAGATTTCAAGTGCGAGGACGAAGGATTCTTCCCGCATCCCCGAGACTGCAAGAAGTACTTCTGGTGCCTGGACAGCGGACCGGGTGGCCTTGGCGTGGTCGCGCATCAGTTCACCTGTCCTTCCGGTGAGTTCAACCTTCATTTTCTCATTGAGCCTTGTAATCGGATCCCTCGATGCTGATCGCGTCGTTCTCGAACACGTTCTCGAACAGGGCTGGTGTTCAACAAGGCGGCGGATTCCTGCGATTATCCACGGAACGTGGTTTGTCCGAAGTCGAAGACATCGCCACAGGCTTCGGCGTCGACGACCAGGGCACCGATTACGGCAGCCACTAGTCGAACGACCTATCTCTACAGCACCACCAGGAAGCCAACCACCGAGAAACCGGAAGAGGATGAATACGATGAGGACTACGAAGACGAAGATGAAAGCGAAGAAGAGGAACAGGTGGAACAGAAGAAGGAGCCTAGCACAACTACCACTCCGAAGCCTCTTCTCTATAAAACGATCACCAGGAACAAGCCTACCACTACCACGACCACTACTTCGACCACGGAGGCGCCTCAGGTCACCAAGAAGTCCGACAGCCACGACGAATCCGTGAAGATTCTCGGCACAGAAGACGAGGAGGACCCCAAAGTCATCAAGGAGCTGATAAAGCTCATCAAGAAAGCAGGTAATTTATTTTAGCTACAGCCAAGCTGTAACTGCCATAGGTAAAGGGTTAGCTAGGGTCGCTAGACTGCGACTCTTTATGCAAAATGAAAATATTATTCATCGATTGTATGAAATAGGAGCCGAATATCTTCCGCACAAAAGTGTATAGAATTGAAAATAATGTAGCCTTAAATTTTACTAATCTCTTTACTGTCTTATACATAAAATCCGCAGTACACTTGTTGTGGAGACTTCTGCTCCTCAGCAAGATCAAAGTAAAGATCATGTACACAAGGTTCCGTTCCCACAGGCGGCATCGAGGAGTTGGAGAAGCAACTGTATCTGCAGGGTAAAGGCCCGGCCGAAACGAGCGTCGACACCGAACGCGTCACCCCTGCAACCATAAGTCGCAGCCTGTACGAAAGGGTGCTAAATCGTCAGTCCGCCAAGGCGGCTACAAGTAAAACGAGCACGTCGAGGGGCACGAGCTACGCGAATGGACCAGGTGGAGCGCAATTCGAAGGTTTAGACGAAGTTCCTGAAGTGAAGAGCTTGCGGAGGTCGCAGAAGCCTCAGTACGTGACCATCGAGAGGCCTAGGTGAGTTTTGGCACACTGACTTTGGTCGAATAGGTAAGATCTGAGGCAGTACTGGATTAACGAATAAGCGAAGCAACCACATGCATGGCGCCCGGATAAGGGGGAATTGTCAAATCTTTTACATAGTAATAATATTGCCCAGCGTTTATGTGCTCTAACTTCTGTTAAAAACGCTTTTTACTCAAATTATCGAAAATTCCTGAGGACTCCTTACATTGCGCGTTGAAGTGATCCTGATTTAAAAATCTTTTAAATGCTTAGAGCAGTGGTGGACACGGTAGAGGCGCCTGAGCTGCCTGCTTCCCCCACCAACGTCTCTTTCGTGCAGCACGCACCTTCGCTGCGCAGCGGTGCCTCATGGATGTGAATACAGTAAATTATCGTGGTACGTCAGTGCCAATCTCACGTTTCCAAGTCAGTGGAATACCTCACACCACCACGGTGTGAGACCAGAAGACCACTAATCCAACGATGAAAGTTACTTCCCATTACAATTACATTAACAGGAAATTAGCGTAAATGTGATTCGAATTCTATCACGTTTAGTATCATTTTAATCAGAATAATGCTACAAATATATTGGTGAAAGTCTCACAAAAAAAAAATTAATAATAAAGAAGTTGAATTTCCCTTTAAATGCCTGCGCTCACGCGGGCTTTGATCTGTGCCGGCGGCTGCGACCCTTTGCGGCTCTTTCCTTCCCATACGCTGTCCTTCTGTGTATGAAACTTTTATCGCTTGTTACACAAGTAAATATCATCGCAATTATATCATATTTGATTTCATTTTAATCAGAAAAATGCCACGAATATGTTGGTAAAAGTTTCATTAAAAAATAACGAAAAATAAAGAAGTTTTGTAATTGGATTAGTAGTGATCTTCTGATCTCACACCGATATAGTCGACAATGTATGGCCCACTCCTCGGCGATGACGGTTCTCGAGTTTCGCTGTCCGCTTCTCCGTGCAACATTATATCGGAGACGGATATTCTCTTCGCTTGAATGCCAGTCATTTTGGTATACCATAGGTTTCTTATGACTTTCACGCGTGATGACTGTTAGGTTTCCAGCGTGCCCTGTGTATTTCAAATGTGATGCTCGGCGAGAACTACCGATTCGTATGAGTGTCAGTGAAAAAAACTGCGGTAGTGACTTACAACGTAATTTACTGTAGACAGCATAAGCCGCGCATGGATCGACTATGGCGGGACGTACGGGGGGAGAAACGGAGGCACGAGCCACCGCTGCGCAGCGAAGGTGCTCGCTACATAAAAGAGACGTTGGTGGGAGAAGAGTTTTGCCTGTGACAGGCATACGTGCCCATCACTGGCTCAGTGTCGCCAGATCGAAAAAATCGAGGGGAATACAATGTACCCCCTCGCTGATGACCAGAGTAATATGTGACACGTTGCGCGCGCACGACGGTCGTCTGAGTCGTGCGCGGCACCACACGGCACGTCACGTGACCAGTCTACGGTCTTGATGGGGGACGTTGGAGTGGAATAGGATAGTGGAAGGAGAAAAGGAGGAGAGGAAACAGGTACCCAAATGGGTATCACTTGGCGACACTGGTGCGCATCACGGGCATAGAGCCTCTGAAGGTCTTAATCCGGCACTGATCCGAGATTTTTGCAATGAACGCGGTGTTTAATCAGTCGTGCAAGAATCGCGATTCGCAACACCTCCACGAAATTACTGCTTGATCGGAAGTACAACGAGCAAGAAGCTACTTTAATGTCTTTTGGGATAGACTCTCCACGAAGGAGCCGCCAGTCGAAGACGAAGAGGACGTCGAAGACGACGAAGGCCTCGAAGACGACATCGCGGACGTCGCATCGTCCGAGGAACGGACTGTCAGCAATCCGTTCTTGGCCAGCTCGACGCAGAGGGCGACTCCCAACTACTTCAACATCAGACGAGCTCGGCCGTCGAGCACGACGTCCAGGTGAGAAAATGGGCCGTCAGGAGAAGGTGTAGATAGCAATGAAGAATCAAGATTTGCATTGTTTCCAGGAACGAGAACGACGTCGAGGTGAAGGACGACGAGGAAGAGGAGGCGCCTGTTCGTTCTCGCCGTCCCACGACCCCATCCAGGTAAGTAATCGACAAACCAAGAACAGGAACGAACATCCTGAAGAGTTAACAATTCCAGAAGCACCGATGACAGTTCTTCGGAGGACAAGGAAGAAGAGTCGCGTAACTCGAGCGAGGATAGCCCGACCACCAAGTCCAGGTGCACACTCCAGCACAATCCTCTTTACTTTCAAGCTCCACAGCGCTAACCGAAAGATGAACCATGGTTTCGCAGGTACGTCAACATTCAGAGGTTCCGAAGCACGACCTCGAAGTCTCTGGAGGTGGTCTCGGAGCCATCGACTAGCCCGGATCCTGTGACGCAAGCGGTGTCGATTGATAAGGAAGAGGAGAAAATAGAGACGAGCACGGCTACGTCGACGAGCCGCCCTTCGTCGACGAGCAGCCCTTCGTCGACCACTTTGGCGTTCACCACGGCGAACAGCATCGTTGCGGAGGAAGAGACAAAGAGATCGGGGACGAACGAGAGCGTGGAGACGATTAGCAGCTCAACGACAGAGGCGGTGCGACTGGTCGAGGACTCGGCGACAGAGATCCTGTTGACCACGGCTCCGGCGAGCCTGTCGTCGACGTTGTCAGCTCCCAGTTCTCGCACCAGCACCGCGACAGTGTCCCAGCCGAGACCTTTTGGACTGAGCCGTCGCAGCAGACCGACCACGGAGCCGACCACCCCGCTGCCGGGGTCCAAGGTGAGTATACCCTCGCGAAACGTCGCGCGGCCGACCTTCCTGGCGGGACGAGGTCGGTCAAAATCGAGGCAGGAGAAAACGGTCACCGAGGGTGAGACTCCTCGCGAACCTATCGAGGAGCCGGGTTTAGGTAGACCTGGCCGGCCGCGGCAGAGGGGCACGAGCAGGTATACGCCGCCAACCTTCAAGGCCAAGGCCGAGGAGCCCTCCAACTCGTTGGTCCGGGAACACGGTAGAGCATCGAGTACCGAGAGCACACCGGAACCAGCCAGAAGGAGTCTCAGAAAGCCTAACTCGCGGGCAGTCACCGACCACCCGAAGGTCAACGAGCTCGAGGACAGTCCCATCGTCAGGATCACCCAAGGCCCGTCAAGCAGGACCTTGTCCAGGTCCAGAAGCGCGACGAAACAGGAGACGAACGAGGAGGACAGGATCACAAACATCAGAGTGTTCAAGAAACCCGCCTCGAGCAGGGACATCTACGCCAGGACCAGGTACACCAGAAAGAGGAACGACGCGGAAGAGGCTGTCAAGACGGCCGAAGTCTCCACCAGCACGCTCTCCACGACGGTGATTACGACGTCGAAGATCGAAGAGGAGGTTGTCCGTGATACCTTGAGCGAATCGATAACAGAGGAACCTCAGGCTACCACCACGAGCGTGTCCATCGAAGAGGACGAGACTACGACCGATCCGGTGCTCGAGACGAACACCGTCGAGTCGGTTCGCACCACGGAGTCAATAGGGGAGAACGAAGTGGTTACCGCGGCGGATAGTCTGCCTTACACCACCACCATCGCCACCACCACCATCGCCGCCACCACCATCGCCACCACCACCACCGAACCACCGCAAGTTTCGACTACGGTGGGGAGAAAAAATAAAGTCGACGAGTTTAATCCGGATATCATCAAGATCGTGTTCAAAGCGAATGCTAGTGCCCCAAGTCAAGAGAACGGGACGGTGGCGAGGAGGAGGAAGGTGTTGTTGAGGAAGAGACCCGTGACATCGACCACCTCCGCGTCGCAAGAAGACAAAGAGGAGCAGCCGGCGCCGAGAAGGAGGAAGGTGGTCAGACGTTTTCGTATACATCAGAACGCTACTACCTCAGCGGACGTCTCTTCGACCGAGGACGACCGTATAGTTCTCAGGTTCACGACCCCTAAGGACGCTGACCCGAGCTCGACGCTGGTGGAGGATGTAGCGGAAGGCACTTCAACGGAAACTATCTACGCATCCACGGCAGAGACTACAGGCACGATAGATTATGCTCTGACCACCGATTATACCAGCTTCGAAACACCGACCGCGGGCACCTCGACTTACGAGGATTTCGAAGACCCTGACACGGCCACGATGGCCTCGACCATGCTCGACAACTTCACCGTTGCCACGACTGAGCAAGGAGAAATCCTCGCGGAAACTGCTTCGACAGAATCGACGACATCGCCTACCACCTTCTTAATCAGGTTCACGGACAACGTCGTGGGTGAAACGACGACAGACCACAGTCAGCCAGAGGCTGCGCCGACGGTGGCCTTAACTACGACTTCGCTGGCTCCTCAGAGCACCAGGAGGCTTGAGCCTTACAACAGGACCTACTATCAGGACTCCAGGTTCATTAGGAAGAAGTTCGTGCGCAGGAGACCGGTCGATTCGTCGGAGAACATCGGCGGGCAGAACGTTGTCACGAGGACTCCAAGCAGAGTGTTTTCGTCCACCGAGGTGAGCAATCCGGAGGTGTCGAAGCGCAGGAAGAATTTGTTCATCCGTCGCAGACCGGTTTCCTCAACGACCGCTAAAACAACACAGACGGCTATAGAAGAAGAACCCGAAGAAGAAAAGGAACTGTCGCTGGAGGAGGAGGACGTCTCGTTGGAGGCGACCCCTAGGACTAACCGAGCCAACGCTCGGCAAGTCTTCGAGGTGAACTTACCAGAGCACGGCGACTCGAACGAGTTCTGGAATCGCTACACCACTCCCTCGCTGTCCACCGGTCACTTGGCCCCGTTGACGCAGCATATACTTCTAGAGGAGGCTCTCTCAACAGGGAGCGAGGACTTCTACCGATCGACGCCCGGAAAGAACCGTAAGCTAGAGACCCGGCCCAGGTACAGGGTACCCGAGTCCTTGAGAAAAGTCAGTACAGAGATCCCGTATTTCGCCGACTCGCCGCCGGAGAATACCCAGGAGTACTTTGGCTACCAGAGCTACAGACAGCCTAGGACTCGTGCCAGGCTCCCGACGGAGGAAGACGAGCCGGTTCTAGACGCCACGCAGTCGCCAAGCTTCGACTCGTCCGCACACGTGAGGACCAGATTCTACGCGCGGAGACCTACCAGCACGGAGAACCCGGTCACCGAGACCCTGATCCCGGCGAAGAAGTTCGATTATGTAGCAGATGCTCACAGGAGGTCGCAGCAGTCCCTCCGAACCACCCCCAGGAGTCCCAGCGAGGACTCGACGAAGCAGAGAAGCCAGGGTCAACCGGAGGGTCAAAATCTCGTGGACGATTACACCACCACCGTTCAGCCCCTGGTCACCAGGTTGGTCACCTCGGTCGAGGAATCCGCCACCACCGAGAGGCAAAAGATCCTGATCAAGACCAAGTACTCGTCCTTAACCTCCACCACGAGGATCCCCGTGCAGACCACCGCGTCCTCGATCCCCGACACCCACCCGACAACCTCCAACGAGTCCTCCGCCGGTGAGGACGAGTCAGCGAATGAAATACGTCAAGGTCAAGTCGAGAGGTCCACGCTGCCCATCGAGAGCGAGTTTCTTCATCGGACAGGCGGCGGTAGGCTCACCACCGAGTCGCACGAGTCCTCGACCATCGAGATCGAGTCGGTGTTCAGCAACTTGATCGCCGGCAAGGACCAGTAATGGCCCGTCCACGTCTCATCATTCATCCCATCGATACTAATGTACATACGAGCGTTCATCTTCTTCGTCATCATATTGCAAGATCATACACCGATTTCGAGAGTAGCGCGCGACCGGAACTCTCTTCGTCTTTCATTCATCGGTTCATCGATCACGGTTGTTCACGGAAGGAGAGTTAGAGTATCGAGACGGAGGACCACAGCCCGGAGGATGTAAATTGATTCTCCAAGATCGAACGGTAGGAGAAGCCGTCCGCACATTCTTTGCAAGAGTTAAGGTATCGGAGTAGAGGACTAGGACCCGCCGAAGGCTGTGCGTGTCGCAGACCGATTTTTCATCGGTTCATCGTTCGTTCGTAGAGGAGAACTGCGTTTTCGAGAGTTCTAGTAGGAAGGAGGACCTGCGCCGATAAAGAGGATCGCCGGCTTTCTCTTATTTTCTCTCTCCGCCTCTTCTCCTCCAGGACGGAGACTGTCGGGACGGCACCGCAGAGAGAGAGGGAATCAAGGGAATGATCCGGGAGGATCGGTGATTAAGCGTGCTGCCTTTCTTCTGATTTTCAGGTCGCCGGCTCGGAAACAATCAGATTACCGACCCTGAAGGAACTGATCGGTCAGTGGTCCAACGAGCAGGCCGACAATGCCTCGCCTGTGCAGTTGAGTTTGCTCGACAACAGAGAGACGAACCTCGTTCTCGAGGTCGACGAGGACGATGCTCGAGGTGAGATCAACGTACCCGAACAGCCGGGTTACCAGAAACACGACGCCTGGATACTGACCAAGGCGAAACAGGCCGAGCTGGATCCGATCCAGGACAGGGCGCGTTTGTATTACGAAGAGGAGAATCTCGCAGACGAGGCGGAGTCCTCTCTAGCCAGCAAGAAGAGGATCGACCGCGAGGACTCGTCGACCACCATCAGACCGACCACAATGCGCGGCGCCCCTCTGACCCACCTGCCCAAGAACCTGACAAACCCGCGAGGTTTCTACGTGACCAGAAGCGAAACCGTGACCCCAACGGGCTTCACCGAGACCGAAACCTTTGCTACCGAGCCGACCACCTTGTCCATCGAACAGGAAAATAGAACCGAGAAGAGTACGGAGGTCCCAACCAGTTTGAACACCGAAGAGTCCCCAGTTTACACCGGGCCGGGCGAGACGACGACGCAACGGTCGCGTCGAAAAACTACTTCGAGCTCCTTCATACAAACTCCTTCGTCCACTGACTACGCAACTACTAAACAAGTAGTCAGAGGCAGGGGAAAGACTAGACATAGAGCAACGACTCCATCAATCAAGCAAGAAGAATTAGTTAGCGAATCCATCACGGTGCCAACGACCATCAAACCATCCTCCTCCACAGCCTCGAAGATTTCCACCGGTTCGACTCTAGCCGTAACGTCGTTCGTCGAGTCGACCATAACTCCTACGACAGACCTCGACGCCATTGTGACGTACAGACCGCCGAACAATTTCACTTCCTCTACCACCGAGGAAACTTATCAACCATCCACCGAAACTTCGACGATAAAGGAGACTGCGACCGAAATGTTGACCACTCCGAGGGAACCTGAACCAGAAGAGAAGTCTAGTACTGAGGAAGAACCCTCGACGAAGGAGGATCAGAACCCGACTACCTTAACATCAACATTGCCGACTACCAAAACGAGCACGGAGACAACTGGCACACCTGCCCGTGGCGCGCAGAGGTTTCATTCGCACGAATTCGGTCGCCGAGGTAGCCGCGACAGGCCGCGGGTGAAATCGTCGATAGAGGATCAAGAGAATTCGGTGAAGAGGACGCAGCATCCACGGCGGCGATTTTACAGAGGACGTCAGCGGAGACCGGGCGCTGATCACGTGTCCACCGACTCGGTTCCCGGAGAGTCCGCGCCCAAGGACCTGACCGAGAGGAACGATTCCTCTCCGGCGAAGGAAGAACATGAGAGGAACGCTGAAGAGCAGGTCGGGATCAAGAACAGTGTCGGTCGAAGCGAACCAGAGGTCAGTGTAAACTTAGTCGGGCGTAGGAACGAGAGAGAGAGAGAACGAACCGCAATATAACCAAACCTCGTAGAACGTAGGACTAACTGTTGCTCGGCCATTCTTCTTTTTACGTCTAACCAACCGGAAGCGGTGGCCGCAACCGGGAACACCAGCATCGTCCACGACCTCGCTATCCGCTGACTAATGCGTCCGAACGGACCGAGCACGAGGAGCCTACGGCTTTTCTTTCGCGAGCCTCGCCTAACAAATAAATAAATAAAATATATCAACGGGACCCGTTCTTCATCTTCGACGACGGTTAACCGGAAAAATAAAACGCTTCGTTTCGTAACCTCCAGGAAAAATGTGAAGGTGTTTCGTTTGAGAGAAAGGGAAAGAGAGAGAGAGAGAGAGAGAGAGAGATTGTTGCACGGAGGAGACTCTCGACGGGGACCTGTCTCGCCGCCATGCCTGCCTATACATATATCTTCATCCACGCCTGCTGATGTATTATTTTCTCTATACTTCTCTCCGGCCAATTAACACAACTCTTCCTATCGCAGGGGGCGCGTGTCGCACGTTATCGCGCCGCCCAGCCTGAGCTTATCATGTCTCTCTTCGCCCTATGACCGTAGTCCCTGTGTTTGCGTCTCTATGATCTTTAACCTGTCTCTAGCAGCTGAAGAGTTAACTCGTCGGCTCGCGGCTCACTTTTCCAATAGGGTTCTCGCTGTTCGAGACAGGTAACGCTTAGCCAGAACGTTTGTGTCGCTCGCTTCTGAACTCTAATTTGTACCTTCTACGCCTATGCGTCTCTCCCGACGTAAAATGGCGGACATCGGGAATCGCGTATTTTCCTTTATATATACTATCAACCCTCGGACGGCAGACCATCTTTATAATTTTATAATTCGAGATGTTTGCGACTGTTCGCCGCTTTATTCAGCAATTTTCTTAAACACATTTTCTTCATGGTACTTATAGACATTATCAGATAGTAACAGCTGTATATTTAACCGAATCACTAGAAATTGAGTGATTAAAGGGTGATTTTGATAGTATGGGTCAAAATAGACCCAGACTCCGCCGTCGGAGGGTTAATCGTTTCTATTCGCGTTGCTCGGGTATATCGACTATACCGATAAGTGTTCGCAAATTATTATGTTATTGGAAGCTAATGCGTTCGCCATACTCCTCCGCCATTGTGAATAGAAAACAATTCGGAACGCTTTGAGTTTCGAGCATGTAATCGGTTTGTTAAAAACACTCGATCGCTTAACGGTAGATTAATAAAGGTTACAAAGACCAGTTATAAATTAAACTTTAAGTTCGAAAGAGGCTCAAAAGTTGAAACGTCGCTGGCGCGCAAACGAGCAGTGCCATCTAGAAAAGATAGCCGAACTATCGAGCAATTTCTAAAGTCATTTTGAAGCGTCCGACAATGTTCCGTCATCGAACAATCTAATTTCACGAGAATATGAGCTCGAAATTATTCGACTCTTAATAGGATTAGCTATTTAAGAGATTAACTATGTTCTTGTCGCTTCTGACGTTTCGGATGTCTCTGTTTGCATCTAATAACGCCTCGAATGCCCGCGACTCGGGTGGCTCGCTTGTACTACCCATTGATCGTGACAGATTCAAAGAATAGCGAACCTTATGAAAGAAATACTCTCGATTCCGGCTTTCTGTCGACACCAAATACAATCTGCGTGTGCCCCGCGAACAGGTGAATTCCACCAGAAGCACGGTAGCCTCCCCTCGAACACCGGGAAGTCCGTCGACGAACAGGTTCAGGAAACCGTCCGGATTCTCGTTGACGCCGACGCGAAGCAAGTCACCGAACACGGTCACCACCAACCGAAACAACAGCCCGACGGAAGGAGTCGATAAACTCAGTAAGCAAAACATTACACGATAAACAAATTACTTGAATACGGTGCGCGTCGCGGACCAGTGCCGCCATCCCTCTGCTGAAATTTTCAATTAAATCCAGTAGAATGGAAGCTTCTTTGAGAATTTTCTAAGTTTTGTGCAGATGTTTAACAACCATTGTAGAATGCTGTGGTATTTGTTTCAGGTGTCACAGAGAACGTACCGGAAACGGCGAAGCCGGAAAAGGATATTGATCAGAGTAGTCGTGCGCAGGAGATCGCGGTGACCTTGGCGGAGCCGCCGCAGCCACAGACACCAGCCACCGGTACACAGAGCTTGTTAACTACACCATCAACCAACTTCTTAATCTACCTAGCTAAATGATCATACGTGAAGGTTCATCCGGTGTATAACTTCTCATCGCATTCTCAACCTTTGACTTATAGCGCGCGCCATGCTCTCTGTCACAGCAGTCTGTTCTCATCCGTCGACGCCTCTGTCATCGGAACCCTCGGCGCAACCGAGGCTTTCATTAAACGAACAACCACTAATCACATTATCTTCTTTCAACTAGGTACCTAATTCTCGGGGATCTGTCGGGGCGCTAACCATTGATCCATCGCGTCAGCGGCCAGAAAAATCGTTCGCTAGATTCGCTTATCTGAATCACTTAATCATCGTCTTTTACCAGTCGTGCCTCTCTATCCAGAAATTTCTCTATCTCTCTCCCTCACTCTCTCGCTCACTCTGTCGCTCTATTTCAGTACTAATACAATCACATAACTCGTGCGCACACATCGATACTTTTTTCTTCTGTCACCGACATTCTCTTGTCGGCTGATGCCTTCGGTTCTTCGTGGTGCTAACGCATCATCCCTGCGACACACTGTGGGTGCTAACAGGCCTTCCTCTAGACTCTTTCTTTCGAGCTGGGAACAGAATAATTGAATTGGGTTCCACGATCAGGTCGACCGTCGTTAAGGGACGCCCTAAGGCGCAGGATAAGCACTACGCTATCACCTAGAACAGACTCGACGACCCCTAGGACCGCCGTCAGCTTCTCCGCGACGCGCAAAGACCGACAAAAGCCGAAGACGCAGGATAGGCCCCAAGAGAACGCGACCAGCCGACCGAGGAGACCCCAGGTGATCGACTATGACTATTACGAGGACGAGGAGGAACCGGTGGTCGGCAAATCCACCTACAACGGCAAACTGTTCCTGACGAACCAGGGCAGCATTCGGTGCCTGGATCAGGGCAACTTCCCGCACCCTTACTCTTGCAGGAAGTTCATCACCTGCGCGAGAATGGTGAACGGTCTGGTGATCGGAGCGGAATACACCTGCCCCGATAAGTTGTCCTACGATCCTGTCGGCGGGATCTGCAACTGGTCCGCGGGACTCGGTTGTAAAGAGTAAACGGTTCTAGGGATCCTTTTTACCGATCGATGAACCATTGAATACCGCGAACACAGACACGGCGTAAGAGTAGATCAACCACGCCGTTCTGCTATACCAATGGTGAGGGAATCGACTCTGTGTGTAGTCGATAACGAAGAACTTTGCCAGTATCGATTCCTACCAACGGTGGCGCTACGATGCAGTGCCTGATTCCAATCGATAAGGATGCAATCGACAAATGATAATGGCGTTAGGTGATTGGTCTATTCTCATGTTTTGTCCGTGGCGAAATAATATTGAGAAGAGAGAATGGTAAGGATTATGATTAAAATGGTATGCTTCGGCATGAGCGAGCCATAATCTCAATGGAAGAGCGGTGATATTATCGTTTAAAAAAACATCCTCGTGTAAATATTCTCGAGTTATTGTATATACGTAGGCTTAGTCGAGGGACGAGCTCGATCGAGTCTTGCATATGAATTTTTTAAGAAAAAAAAACTGTTCTCGAATCTCTCTACGAAGATCGATCGAGCCGTTCGCCCACGAACATGCGCGCCACGACGAAAATTTTTTTCTATTTTGAATAAAAGCATCGTTTAACCATAATATTGTACAATGTCGGACGCCTTCATTCAAGCCTAGTCGTCCGTTGCGTCGACCTTACTCCTCGATGTTTCTCTACAATTCCTCCCTCATCCTCTCTTTATTAAACCTCCTTTCTTTTTGATTTTTTATTTCTCCTTTTTATTTGTTTTCCTCGTATTTTTACTTTACAATATATCTATATCGAACCAGTTCGGTAAGTGGAGAGGGGCAAAACAAGTTTCTCGATTCGATCGATGTGTCGGAGTTTGAAATCAAAAGAATCGTGAACTGTAAGCGTACATGATCGATCGATGAGAATATGTATCACGTGTGCATTTTGCGGAACGAGATCTGTTTTGTTTTTCTCTTTGTTTTCTTTTCTAGCCGTACACCTACTTACATCTCATATACATATGTACGCATTTCGGTTTTATTAAATTTTGACGAACATCGATGTTTCCATTCACTGTGTACGGTAATGATATCTGGGTGTGCGTATATGTTTCAATGTTGCGTGTGTACATGTTCGGTGTTTGTGTCGAAATGTATACTGTCCGATTGCGTTTTTTATGCTCTTCTTTGTTTTTTCTTCTGTTTCGATGATTTGTCCCTGAACGAAAGTGTAGATGCGAGAAATTAAGATAGAACTCTCAAAACGCGTTAAGATAGACAATGAGTAAAGCGTTAAGCCTCAAGCGAAACAAAAATGGTTACAGTATACTTGTTTCCCTTTTCTCTCGAATAAAATAATTGCATTTCACACACGAGCATTTCTTTTTTTTTTTAATGATCTTACAATAATAATAGTAGTAATTATGGTAGTAGTAGTAATGATTTGGACGACAATGATTCGACTAAATGATCGATTCTCGTTTTTTTCCCTTTTGTTTTGTTAAGCTGCTGCTAGCGTAGGACTCGTGAAATCTAGATTACACGTGACGCGAGTAACGGCAGCTGCTGCGATTGGAAGAGATTTCATAGTAACAGGTCCTATATGTATATTACAGTGGCCGTTTCGTTTGTATCACTTCTCTCAAATATTTATAAAAATAAATACCTCGAAAAAAGTGGCGTTCGTTTCGCTACCGTGATTAATTATATCGGAACAATAATAAATAAATCATTTAATTCAAATAAATAAATAAATTTGCTTTCTTTAGCATCGTTTCGCGTTCCCTATCATTTATAATGTAATGATTCTTCGCGAAGTATAAAGGCGGCGGGTAGTATCGTCGTCTCGTTTAAAAAATTCGTGTTCGCCGCGTATTATTAATTATATAAAAAAATATGAACGTTTATGTTCGATTTTTTTTTCTTCGAGCGTGTTTACAATGTTTTCTGGTTCCTTAGCGAGAAAGTCGATTCGTACGTGTTTGCAAGGATTACCAAAAAAAGTTCGTTATATTAAGTTTGCGTATCGTTAATGTCCGTAATTTACACACATACATAGTGAAATTTGTATCGTTTTCTTTTTTCTGTTCAACCTTTTTCTTTTTAGCGACAACGCGAACCTCGACTTGTACCTTACGTTCTCGGTAGTGACGCCTCGACTGTATCGACGAAACTAAAGAAACAGAACTGTGTGCGACCCGAATGAACACGCGTAGGAACTGTACTTCGAGCACGATCAACAACTAATTCGGTTCGACACGTCGAAGGTGTTTTTTTTTTGCCTTGAACTAAACGTCCTGCTTTTCGCTCGAAAGGAATTTCTACGTTCTACGACACGTAAGGCTACAACATCGACGTCGGCGCCGATCGGACGCGTCGCGAATTATTCTCGATCGCGTCCATCCTCCTCATTATCCCGTTTTCTTTTCCCATTTTCTTCTTCCTAGCTTCCTTTAAATATAATATTCGTTTTCGGCACAGCTTCGCTGGTTCCCCTTTCCCGGGACCTAAGATTTTTTTAATATTTCATTGTTGGTACTCGTGTGACTTCTCTCTTGGCTTAGGGGACGTTTATATACAATCGAAGAGATAACTTAATAATTATAGGATCCGTCGTAGACGTTAGGCAAGAAGCGAGCTCATTCTGGGCGAGCCTGTCGCGTTCGATCACGCGATGTCCTTTGAACAGAGACCGTTTACCTGGGGTAAGACACTTACTGTCACTTACTGTACAGACCTATGATTTCGAGCGGTGCACCGCCTTACATTGAGCGCTTTGCGACGACCCTTCGCCTCGTATATGGAAGACGGTCGTCCTAGGAAAATATCGGTGTATCAAAATTTCTAGATATGACTGCCCTCGGGTGTCCCCTCGCGTTCAAACGACACCGCGCGTAATAAAATCTCGTTCGAACGCTCCGTATTTAAACTATTCGATGAGAGCCCCTTTCTCTTCGAAAACGTTCCGAATATTGTACTGCGCGGAATCTCTTCTAAACGATGGTTCTGCTTGAGGACGCGCTAGCTTATTCCTGACTTGTAGAGGTGCGTTCGAGTACCAAACATCCGTGGGGCATACTTTCGCGAGTTATCGTTTGACTTGTTGTTCAACTGGGAATCGTCCGAAAACATGTTCTCTTCAGTTGCGTTTGTGATATGTATAATTTACAGATCGGATTCGCCATACAAAGCGGTGGAGAACGAACGGTAGTCCAACGCGCCGGGCATGGCGTTCGGTCCTTTGTAAGGCGGCATTCTCTGAATGCAGTATTCGGCCTGGTCGGGTGGTAGTTCTCTCCTCAGTTCGTCCGCCATGATGTACGGCTGCAACAATTCGTTTCATCGTGTACACAACAGAATCAAATCACGTATAAGGTATAGGACTTCACCGATCACCTTATAGGGTTTCGTGTCGAACGATTTAAAATATATACATTGAACGAATTGATCGTCTATGGCTAATGCGGTAACAGGGCTTTAGAGCCACGCGAGCTTGTGACAGAAAAATACACTAGGTGATTGGTCAACTCCTCTAACTCGTCTGTGATAAAATGAGACAAAAGTGTAAATGAAAGTGGAACGCCAATGGAAATAGGAGGTGACACCACCTTGATGGAATTGCGGAAAGCAGTGGAACTATCGCGAATAGAATCGTTACGCGATGATTTATCAAATATATAGGAACCTTGTCTCCAGCAAGGATGCGGAAGCTGTCGATGACTTGTTCAGCAGTATCGGTGTCCGTGGACTCGCGTGTCATGAAGTCCAGGAACGCGTCGAACTGCACGTAACCGGAGTTGTTCGGGTCGACGATAGCCAGGATACGCTGGAAATCGATGTCGCCTTGCCTATCCTTTCCGATCGAGTAGCCAAGAGACACGAGACAGGATTTGAATTCTTCAGGAGCCAGTCGTCCCGTTCGGTTCTTGTCGAAGTGGTTGAAACTACTGCGGAACTCGTTCAGCTGCTCTTGCGTAATACCCTAAAACACGCGCGGACCATGAAGTGACTCAGCGTTTCAACATGTCGAGGAACAACGAAACGATACACCACCTTTGAATCTCTGGTGAGGATCTGGTTCTCGACTTCGTTGATGTTGCGGTTTATCGAAGTCAACAGCTGTTCCCAGCCGACGCGCAACGTCTCCATTGTGTACTGAGTGTACCGGTTCTCGAAGATCATGCCCTCTTGTACAGCTTGGTGAATCTTCTCCAATTCCTCGAGGTGAGCCTTGTACTGGTAGACTGCCTGCTCGTATTCTTTAAGACGGTGTAGCTGATCTTCCAGAGTACCCTGAAGAATTGTAACGTTTTAGGGTACGGCTTTCGAGATGACACTTTGAAACTATTAGGTCTACCGGAAAATTCTGACCGTTTTTGAATTAAAAGAAAATAACACAATTTTCATACATTTAATAATATTTATTGTAGAATATACTTTCCATCGTTTTAGGAGAGTACATGTGTGTAAATGCAATGATAGAGAGAGATAATTAACCGAAGTCAACTTGTAGTGTCACTTGGTGTGACACTATCGGATAGAACTTTCCGGTAGACATAATAATAGCAAAGACGAATACTCACCTGAAGACCCAGACCGATAGCCGTAACAGCATCTAATTGACGTTCTATCCATGGACCAACGGCATTCGCCTTCTCAGCGAACTGTCGTCGAAGCAGTTCGTTGTCTGTTCATGCGACTAAGGAAACTTACCATGTAGAGATCAATCGCGAAATTGTTTTCATAAAAAGGATACTCTGTTGTTTGCGAAGTTCCGCCTGCAGTGTACCGTCACGCTGTGGAACGAGTTGCCTGACGTCGCTCCATTTCTTCGTAAGGTCCTGCAACCCACGACACACTATTTACTTGTTGCGCGCGGAATTTCGGGCTTGTGACTACAGTAGAATCTCTTTTATCCGAACCAATTATACTACAACTATACTCTGCAATCAGTGGACTACGGATTTTATGCATTTTATGATAAAAACGAGTTGGTACCATTTAAAACAGTAGAAAAGTTGGAAGTATTTAATGGTGTCAATATATCATGTGTTAAGATCATTAAAGGAAGAAAGAAGCTTCGGTATGTCTACTGTTTCGTGCAATTGTTGCTAACAATTTTTCTTTTACATAAGATCCGCATCCAACGATTGCTTAAAGGCAAAAAATTCTAGCAGGCTTCGTTTACCAATGCAGTAAGCGTGGTGTACGGATTTTCCAGACCGCCGGGTATCTGGAACTGTTTGACTATGGACTCGACCTCGCGGACCAGTCCCACGATCGAGTTGTACTCTTTGTCGGCTTCGCCGAGGGTGGCCTTGAAAGCTGCGTGAGCATCCATCAGACCCTGGATCTCTTCCATCGTGTGAACGATGAACATGTCTACCAGATCCTCCCTGGTTCCATCCAGCCAGTTGTTGAATGGCTACGCAACGAATCGAATCATTAAACGTTATTCCGAATTACTCCAGGGCAAATCACTTACAGCAGCTCGTTTGGCAAATTCGAGATGCAGCACGTCGATCTTTTCGAGGATACGTTCGGCTTCGTCGAGCGCCTGGCGTCTGCGTTGAGTTAGAGTGCCTAAACGGTCCCATTGGTCGCAGATTCTCTGACACCTAGCGTTGACGGACGCGCTGTCGTGGTATTCCAAGGTGCTGAACAGAAATTGACGTTTCCATTTAACATTCAGTTTCGTGGAATTATCCGTGGTAGACCAAAATGGAGTGTAGTTATTTTGAAAGGCATTACTTGAGCTCTTGCGCGATAGCAGCTATCTGTTCGACGCGGTCTTGGTGAGCCGCGAGGTCGGACTCGAAGGCCTCGTGTTTCTTCTTCAAGGCCTTCAACTCGTTCAGTTTGCACTGTCGGAAGTGCTGCGACGTCAGCATCTCCTCCTTTCCCGCGGTCCATTCCTCGTGGGCGTCTGCTTTGTGCTTGAACTTCTGGGCGAGATGCTCCAGACGCTCGAGTCGCATCATCTCCGACAGCAGCCATTCCTCGAACGACTTTTCTGCCAGCTCCAGGCCTGTAACGATGATCGCATCGTCATGCGTCCGGGCAAATAGCGCGAACTGCCGGGTACAGTTCGGAAATTATAGACAAATATCCTGAGTTCAACTATAATTAGCAAACTGCGGATTTGTTTGCAAAACAAAAATTGTCCGCGGGCCTAATAAATAAGCTTCATTGCAACGATCGGTAGTTCCCAGAAATATTCCTTTAGACTTCGGATTATCTAGGTTGCCGATCGTTTACTAAAACAATGCAGCTTGTATTCTCAGACAATGGGACGTCTGATCAACTCGCTGGCCACGGTGAGTTTACCTTTCCAAGCCTTGTTGATGTCCGAGACCATCTTGCCCTCTGTCGGCATATACGCGGGCCGATTACTCAGTCTCAGCTTGGTCTGCAGCGTGTTGAAATTCGTTTCGAGTTTAGCCTTCTGCTCGACACGCGGCGGCTTGTGCTTGCGACGATACGTTCTGTACTCTTCGAGCTTCTTCTGGCAGCCGGCGAGAGAGTTGTCAGTTTGACGGCTGGCTAGCCACGGCATCGTTCGTCGTATCCACTCCAAAAGGTCGGAGGCCAGTCGCTCGTACTCCTCCATCAGCCTCTCATTCTCCTGGTTGACTTTCAGGACCTTGCAGATCCTGTTCGCGGCCGTCTCCGCCTGTCGCACAGATTAACTTTAGCTTTCAGAATAAAACTACTCGCTGACATGCTCCGCCGTTGAGAACTGTACTTCTTAGAGGTGTCAGGGAACTCGACAATATTGATTCTCAAATATATCAGGATTTCAGAGTATGTATATGTGGATCCGAAAAAGTTTTTAGGATTATTCCCCAGTATATTAGGGTTCTCGACTATGTCGGAATTCTCGAGTATTTTCAGCAATCCTAAGGTATGTAGAAACAAGAAACTTGCGAACAGAGGAGCATGATCGTGGCGGAAGCATTCGCAAAACATAGACAAGGTAGCTTGTAGTTACTGGTTAATGTCGGATGCAAAACACACACACCTTCTGCGCGCCGCTAAAACAGTGGTAGTAGGAGGACACGTACGTCATCACAGCCCTCTCGTCGGGCATTGCTGTGTTTCGCATATCTAGAAAACACACATTCAAAGGAGGCTCAAACCATGCGGTGTTAGCTTAGGTCAGTTGTCCGAGAACACGACGCGGTCTTCGACGGAGAAGAAGGGTTTGGTGCGTGGTGGAGAAATGTTCGCGGGCCTAACGAGTGCCACCTACATGGTACAGTGAACTCGTCGAACGGAGCTGAACGTACATCGATGCAAGTCGAACAATTCTTAGGGTGTTACAAAGTAATCACGGGGTCAACGAACACGATCAGAGTGTTAGACAGTCGGTTAAAACGGTGCGAAGGGGGCTCGTGCACTTTGCGATCGACGGCGCAACTAAGTTTTACGTTTCTGGGATAGAATATCAAACGTGGGAACGTTTCGCGAGTGTACAACAGACTTCTGCATATGTATGTTCCCTTGCGAAGCGACGTCCACGCCGAAGTAATATCTTGCAACTTTTATTCGGTAAAAAAAAGAGAGAGAAGAAGGCAACAAGAGGCGATGACAAGTTGCTCCACGTTGTTTCGGTGTGGATATAGCTTAAGAGCCGATGGATCTCAACGCGCACAAGAGCCCGCTTTCGAAGGTAGAGAGATCCCGGTAACGAAAAGTTAGGGGGAGCAACACGCATTTCTTTTTTCCGCTGACCTGCTGAGCACCTTGGAACGCGTGGTAGTAGCAGGACACGTACGTCATGATTGCACGCTCGTCCGGCTTGGGTGTGTTGATCAAATCTATACGATATCAATGGAACAATGCATTAAAGGATTTGAACGATCCAGCGGCGAGAGCTTGATCCAGTACCCGGACTAACGAACCGCCTAGCTTTACATCGACTCGGAGCTGTGTACGGTGGATCGAAAGAGCATTGACACGCTCGGTCTTGCTGTAACAGTTAGCCAAGTCCCTTACAGTAAATTACAGTTCATAAATGCATAGACCTCATTTAGGGTTCCTGTCCTTTCCGATGACCTATGAGCTCCCTCATAGTTTATCTCAACAGTTTGTCTACGGGAAGTAAATACTAAAAATCATATTTTGATAGCAAAACTATTAGATTACGGTTACTGGGAGTGAGTTGTACGTTCACCACTAAAATTGCTATATGTACTTTACGGACGCTGACGCTACTTTGATGATTATACATTGTTACAGAAAGAACTGCCGGTGCCAATGCTGCTTTCATCTTGTATATCGGATCGGTGGGTGTTCGAGTAGCCGAACAGATTGAGCAACGTATTTACCATCGGGATCTAACATGCGAGGAATGTCGAGATACTTCTCAGCAACGTCGAAGGCAGTGTTCAGATTCTCTAGAGGATTATCCTTGCTAAGCTTATTGTAATCGATAAGGTCAGGGCGATGACGATGGATAAGAGCGCAGAACGCCAGCCCGTCCTTGAACGACAGATGGAAGTTCTGCACGTTGACATTCTTGTACGGCGCGGTTTTCCGCTGACACCAGAGCAGCAGACCCTCTTTCGCAGTCATCTCCTCCACGGAGATATCCTGGATTGCGAATCGCAGGATTATGGTCCAGATCATGCCGAGAGTCATCTTCAGGTTGCCGTCCACGATTTCTGCAAACAACAAGGACATCAGCTACCATAGCTTCGGACGTTGGGTTGAAAATACGATTTTCTTGAAATATCTTTATTCGATTGTAGAACAATTCAAGTACTTGAAGATATAAACACATTTTGTAATAGAATTTATTTTATTTGACCCTGTTTTAGTAGCCCCGTAACAATACAATTGCGAAAAAGAATATTGGCACAGGGAAGCTATGAATTCTACGAAAATCTAGAAGGGTAGGCGGCTGTTAGAAGAATACCAACCCTCTGCTCCGATCGAGACCAATTTCACCCCCTTGCTGGCGATGTAGTCCAGCGCTTTGTTCACATTCGCGATCTTGTGGAACCGCATCTTGCCCCGGTCAGGCCTCGGCAGGGTTTCACCTGAGATCACCTCGAGCAGCAGCATCAGTTTCAGCCCATTCCTGAAGTCGTCCTCGATCGATTCGATGGCGGTCCCGGCTTTGCGGAGATGCGAGTTACACCAGGCTGTGAATGTCTGCGAACATTTATTGTCCATCGATTACTCACCGCTGATTTGAAAAGACGTAAGCAACAATGAAAAATAATTCCCCTATCACGAAATTCCTTTTTTATTTTTCTTTAATAATTTTAAAAACCTTGCAAATAGTGTATCGTTATTCTTCAATTATTTTAATTTTTCTTCTATTTTAAAATGCACCACCCCTTTTTCCTATAAATATGTAAAAACCGCTGTTTAATTAATCAATCGATGTATAAAACTTATATTACGAGACTAGAATAATTTGTTCATTCCCTCCGTGCTGCAATATTACTTAATCGATTTTCTCGTTTAGCCAATGCGATAATTGGATAGCTAAGTGTACATTAAATTGGGAAAATGGGGCATTGCACCTTTAGCTTCGGAAGGAAATTTCCGCTTCATGGTTCCGCAGAGGGGTCGACGACTGTTTCGCGGCTGCGATGGAGATTCCTCGTCCATGTCGTCTGGCAAAAATCTTCGGCACGACAGGCTAGCATATTTTCTGGGAATTTCTCTAGAAAAGGACCGCGGGAAGAATCGCCGCAAGGTTCTCCCGTCGTGCCGGAAAGTTCGATTAAATAATACGGCAGCAGACAGGACTTTATGACCAAGAAGAATTTAAAATGGGGAATTGAGCTTGACTGCTGCTTAGTGTATATTTTAGTAACGACCCCAATCCCATCTGCTATATATATCCCCTGTCCTGGTTCTTAAACCGTGCTTCCTATCGCTTGGTCCGAAGATTTTCGAACCCTTGGTATCGCCGAACGTGAACCGATCGCTGATAACACGCTCAGCAAATAATAACAGCGTACACTCTCTCGAAAAAGTCTCCGTACATATTTCAAACGGAGTCGCTTATTCCAAAGTGAACTAGACGAATTGAATTTTCTCTTCGAAAAGGATTCGTATCGTGAGGTGTACAGAAATTTGAAGCAAATGATACATTTTGATTTCACAGCATTTTCATTCGAACCTTCAACATAAAAGAGAAAAACGTTGCAAACTTTGCTCATATAATATGTTAAAATTGAGCTTGTTGTGACCGACTGGAAATTCTTCGAATCTTTTCTATAACATCTCAAAAAATTCTTGACTTGTTTAAAAGAAAGGTATTCTGTGTTGGTAAAGGTGTACAGAGACTTTTCGTCCGATTGTTCGTAAATCCAACTCAACGATTTAGCCCATTAAACCTATGAATCAGCAAAGATAACGAACGGGATCTAGAATAACCACGAATGTCGTAAACGATTGCTCGATGTTTCAGTTTTTCGGCGAAACGAAAATTCGTAATTGTTAAGTGGGGGAGCCTCGCCGTTGATCGGACAGAGCAAGAGGAAAAAGATGGCTGATCCGCCACGACGAGCGAACGCGAGGAAATCGCGGAAGATTGATTGAAATCGCAACCGATTTAGTCGAGAAAATGGCGGCGGGTAGCGGGTCGAGGGCGCGTGAAAAATCCGGGATCGACGATCCGCGAATTCTTTTTCTTTTTCGTGTCTCTTTTTTTCCCCCGCTCCCTGTTTCACTGTCTGCCGGGCGAACACAGCGGGGAGAGACGACGGAGAAAAATATTGGGTGAAATTTAATACGGGCGGCGTGAAGCGCGACCGGCCAAAATTGGACATGAGCCACCTTAACTTCTACGAGACCGCTCTAAGATCTATTTGTAAAACATCGACTCCTCCCGCGCCGGACGGCCTAGCATCTCGAAAACACCCTGCGCGATCGTTCACGGGCTGATTACACCTCGCAATCTCACCTACGAAAATTTATTATCTTGCGACACCGATTCTCACCGGTCCACAGTGTTTCGTCCAATGAGGAAAACAAAAATCGAAAACTTGAACCGTAAGATGTACACAATTTTCTTCTCCTGAAATGTTCATAACAAAACGTCGCAAAGTGGACGATTTTCTCGAAAAATGGGACAAAAATGGAAAAAAAATTCTTTAAAAAGTGAACATTTTTTGGGAATATGTTTTATTAATGTCTAATACGTAAAACTGATACGTTTCTTATAAAAGGTACTACAAAGTACATCTTTTAAAAAGTACTAAAATTTTCAAGATTACTTTTTTCCTCCACCGAACTGAACAGGGTCCAAATTTTTTGATAAACCGAAAATATCGGTCGAAAATATTACAATAATCCGTAAATTATTTAGGCAACAGGTACAATTTGCAATAAATCCAATGCTTTAAATATTGTTACATATCTTCTTTGGAGCTTCTCCGAATGAATTCTTTTTTGGTGCATATAATACAATATTCATTGCTGCAACTGCAAAATTTCAAATCAGCTTTTTGAGGTTTGTTGAGTTCTATAAACGAAAAACCATACGCAAACGTACAGTGGAATTACAGTAATATTTGGGCACTTCTAAAAGGACGACCACCTTTTTAACGTTGGACCATACAACTTAGATTTTTTTGAGAAGTTGGAACAATTAGTTTACTGCATGGCGTGAAAAAGAAATTTTTAAAAAATCGCAACTGGTTGGAATTTCAAAGAAAATACTACAAGTTGTTGTTTACAACTTTTTTATGAGGACCTATAGACCACATTTTTCCGTTACAGAAAATTGAAGAAATACATTTTGTAGATCTGTATCAATTATACATATTCTGAAAATTTCATAAAAATCGCTGGATGAGGAAAAGAACTACAAGCATTGAAAGATATGTGCAAGAATCCTTACATTTATTATAGTCAGCTCAAAATCGTGAAAAACTGCAATTTTCACCATCTTTAAAAGTTTTTAGAATATGTATCATTGACACAGATCTACAAGACGTATTGTTTAAATTTTCAATATAGACCCACATAAAAAAGTTGTAAAAAACAACTGCTAGTATCTTCTCTGTAATTTCTAGCAATTATTATTTACTAGACAAGGAAAATACAACTATTTACGAAGGTTGAAAGGTATGTTTAATATTATTATTTAAGCGATACTCCCAATAAATTGAGTTCTTTGGCGATATTGATTTTTTCCCCATTTTTTAAGGAAATCCACTGTGATCCACTGTGCGTCGTTTGTAATATTATCTATAATTTTAGATAAATGTTTCAATTTGTTATTAACGCTAGGTTTACGGGGCCCGTCGAAATGACGGGTTCTAATGTTTTTAATTTCAAATTATTAAGATTCTAAGGATGCATACATAAAAAATTATTTAGCAAATTTATTTCTTCGGATATCTATATATATATTATTTTTTAAATATTGCTAAAACTGTGAGTAGCACGTTCTTGTTGTTTTCATAAAGTAATGCAAAATAGTTACTTTTAGTGCTCCGTAAACCTAGTGTTAAAATCAGGACTTGAAATGTATTGTTGGAATCGTCTTTTCAAACATGTGCACTCGGTAAACGATTAATTTTTTTTTAACTTTTTGCAGGGTGTATTTACTCTTAGAAGACCTTGGAACTGCAAAGAAAATTTCTTGCAATGGTCAAAATTGTTAATAATATAATTAAGAGTTACGATTTTCTCGAAACCCTGTGCGATCGTCGGGAAAGGCTTAACCTGCGACGAGTGCGAGGAAAAAACTGCCGAGCGACGCAGAAATTGGCGAGATCGAATGAATTTGCTGATAAAAAAATCGCTAGCGATCCGGAAGAGCAGCCACGACGATCGCGTTTCCCGCGGCAAGCCCGAGTTTCTGCTCCGAAAATACGCTTCGCGGGAATCCACGGGCTGTCCCTTTCCGAACAACGCGGTTCCGCCGCGTGTTCACGGCCGGATTACCAACTTTGATGTCTACAGTCCACTCCAACTATGAAAATAACAGGTTACGTAACGATCCCAACAGCGGAATGTTCATACTATGGATTTTAATGTCATAATCGGCGAAATTCCTCGTGCATGCTTCACAGTGACTCACTAGAATAATATCTTTTTCATTTTTCGGGAGCCTCTTTTCGGCTGCACAATTTTTAAACATTACAAACTTGCTTCTGCGAGTGTTTATTCAGTACACAATATGCATTCTCTTAATTTAGATAATGAAATCAATTCGGCCAGCTCGACCGCTCGGTACTACAAGGAAATTTATCTTCAGTATAAAAAGTATCAATCAATGCATCGATATTAAAATTCCCGGGCCCAACAAAAGAGCCTTTGTATTATTTCTCGTTGAACAATCTAACAGAATCGTTCTACGATGTCGGTGAAAAGGAATGAGAAGAAATAAAAGAAGTTACGCCGTTGCATCGCAGCGAAAAGTTCAGCAGAAAAGAACGCAGCGATATCAGTTCCATTGTCAGCGGACCAAGAAATTGACAAGAGCGTTCCGTTCATGATTCGATGAGAACAGGAAGAAGAAGAAAACATGCGAATCGATTGCATCAAAGAAACAAACTTCCATGGAATAGTAATAGTTCATGTTGCGCCAACCATATTTTCAATGTCAAAGGGGCGTGACAAACTAAGAACAGACCAAGACCATGTCTCGAGCAAGATCTTGGTGTCATCCACGGCAAATTAGCCACTACATTAATCACCATCGAACTCCGTGAAGTGCGCGAGCACGAAGCGTTTCAACTGTTACGGTTAATTAAATGAATTAAACATGAACATTTTTACGCGAGCACGCGAGAAGATGGACGGCGCGTCGAAGAGGGTGCTCAAGGGTTCAACCGTCGGCTACCTAGCCACCTGCCCCTTGCCAACACCTGCCTCTCTCACCACAAACCCCCTTTCCCCCGCAGGAGTTTCACAAACGTGTCGCAAAACGGCGTTTCTGCTGTCTTTTTAGACAATGCATCATGGTTATCCAATCTTTCAATCAATACATTCCCGACTTTACAAACTTCCCAAAAAATGGTCCTTTCTGAGGACTGCAATGTCTGATGATTTCGATGGCCCTGCTCTGATCGAACGTTTCTTGAAAGATTGCAGTCGCAATTTTGGCGATTTCGCGCTCGCAGTTGGCGTTGAAGGAGGAAGAACTGAAGGGGGGTCGTCGGTCAGAAAAGGTTGACAGTGCATACTAAATGACTCTCGTAAATAAGTATTACAGCCGCTTTGTCGCAAGATTGTTGCGGCCGGCTACCGTGCCACTGTGACTCGTGCCAATCTTGCCGCGACGACGACGACGACGTCTCGGAGGATCACGATTCATGCGGCGGATCCTCTTTCGGATCGTTGTATGTATTTCAGGGAGAAGATGCGACGCGAGAACGCGCACCGCTAATTAGACGACCGCGACCATTCGTGGGAACTCGATTTACAACCGTGACCGAAATCGTAATTGCGATCATTCCCTACTACCAGCACATGCCGATTCGAGAAGCGTCGAAATAACGGAAAAACATTTTTATTCCAATGGCAATGATAACTTAAATTTTTCGCTCGAACAAAGAAAATTTGGGACAAATATTTATCTCGTTGTTGGTCGTTGAAAAAGGGGCAATCTGTTCGTTCTGTTAGCATACTAAACAACTGAAACTGGAGTAAACTGACGCGGAAGGTGAGCACAAACACGAAGTTCAGTGAATGACCAGCACACAGGTAACTCAATCCTCTCTGAATCACCCCCCTCGGAGAACAAGCCCTTTCTGACACTTCGAAAACAGATATCATGTTACCCCCAATCAATCGATAATACCGATAAGTATACGGATTTCATACAGTTATAACCAAAGCAACTGCAGTTTAAAGTACCGGGAACATTAATCCTCGAATGACGAGCCTGGGGTCCATTTTGACCCAGAGTTAAACTTTTCCGGTAGCCAATTTGTAGGGGTGTGCGAGTACCCGAAATTTCGGGTTCGAGTCGAGTCGGGAAATTTCTTCGGCTTCGGGTCGGAATCCCGAAAGTTTATAAACTTCGGGATTTCGGTTGTATTTATATATGTAAGTATAATGCTGTTTTATGATTTTTCAGTTCAATCTTTTATTTTCACTGGCAGGTTCAGAATGATTTTTGTATTTCCCGTGTAATCGGTTCTCGAACTTCACGACGAAAAGAAATAATTTCGAATACATTATGTGAAGTAACAGTATTTTATTTTAAATTCGCCGGTAGGAAGCATAATTGCTCTACTTTTTCCGATACAAGTTTTGTTCTCGCAGCTGTGACAATATTTCCAGCGTCAGAAAACAATCGTTCGCTGGATACTTGAGTGGTACTTTAACTTCTTTTAACTTCGGGTACCCGAATATTGCAAACCGACCCGACTGCCATTCCGGGTACCCGAAGTTTATAAACTTTCGGGATCCCGACCCGGCCCGATCATTGCCCGACTTGACCCGAGGCCTGGGTACCCGAGATTTCGACCTCAAACGAACAGATTCGAAAGCATATAAAATTAGTGAGCAAAGATTTGAATGGCTCTGGTTTAATCAAAATTGATATTCTGTTAAAATGACAGAAGAAAACGAATGAAACAAATTGGCAGGTGGCTTCGAGCGGATACGTCGACCGTTTATTTTCCAAACAGATCCACGGACTAGTAATAACTTTCTAATCGAGCGTGTTGCAACCGTTGAATGTTCATCGACAGATTGTTGGCCGATCGAATCGGATGAAATCGAATCGCGCGGTCCCCGAATCGCGCGGCCGAGGGAAGTTCAACGGCTGAAAAGAAATTCAATGCCAGAGACTTTAAGAATAGACAGAATTCAGAGGCTGCGCGCGCGGTTCTATGCGCGCGCGCGATATTTAGAATTCGGGTTACGTGAATTATGTGCATCGTATTTAGGGCGTTTCGTGTTTAACTGCATTTATTTTCGGCGCGACCGCTCCGGGCTCTACCTGTAAAAATCCCGCGAGATGATGCGACCGTCCGCGCGACGCCACGCCGCATTTCACGCAAATCGTGCTCTGTCCTCGTTGGATCATGCGAAACCCGCATTATTCCGCAAATTTTTACGCCATATTTGTTCCGCGGATCTACGGCCGTTCGATCACAATTGATTCTTCTCGACAGAAACAGAAAAACACCACGTTCGATTCGTTGATCGTGAATTGTGCCGTATTTATAACATATCATTTTTCAATTTACTATATAATTATTAGTACAATCAATCGACATGATACACAGGGTGGAGCAAGTAACTGAAACCAGTTCCATTACTGTATTAGCCATGAAGAATTTCTTCACTACGGTACGATTTTCGTGTAGGAGTGCGTAGAGGACACGTGAAGGTCAAATTTGTTTTTCAAATGGACACATATATCTTTTATTAGGTTAGACGATCCAGCTGAACTTAGGAAGGTAGCTGTCAAAGAACATTTATAGTGTTACTGGCAGTACAAATTGACTATAGTCAATCCTAGATTAACACTAAATCTACCAAGCACAAAATATATAAAAGTGAAACGTCTTATCGAAAATTGGTAGAAGATTGAATTTACTTAAACTTTGTACGATTTTCATTATAATATGTGCTTAAATAAGAGGTCAATTCAATAATTTCCTATGAAAACGTTTTCATAATTTTAATAATTGTGAAATAGAAACCCGGTCATTTTGACCGTGGTAGGTTTAGTGTTAAAGACTAGACTAAAAAATCGCGGTCCGGGAGTTAAAAGATTGCGAAAAATTTCATGGGGGTCCCGGATGATGGTAAGAAGGATGCAGCATCGATTCCGCGTTCCCCATCGCCCCGTACAACAGACAGAAAAAGGACAATGGACGGCGAGAGCAGATGGTGCTTATCCATCGAGGGTGGTTTACGCTCGGAAGCCAGCTCGAAACACAACTATGCCCCAGTTTTCCCTCGTGTAGAGATCCAGGTGTGTCGCCTGGTGATCTTTACAAATGATCGATATTTGGTTTCGCGGAAAACATGTTATTCCGGCGGCGGTTTACGTTACGCTCGCCGAAAATATGCCCGGATGATCACGCCGAGCGGAAAACGCGACGCTCTAGCGATCTATTTCCGTACGATATCGGTGGGGGCGAACGGAAACGTGGCGAACATTCATTCAGGAAACGATCCGCTGACATTTTACTATATACTTGAACACTCTGAACAGTCTCGGACCACCCGAGTACAATTTCGAGGCGCTGGTTTTGCTTCGATAGACCTGCGATCGAACAAGATTCTAGTCGATTTTATTCGCGGCTCTGGACGATCATTTTCTGCGGCCAGAAAAATTTGACAAAATCAAAGCAATTTATTTAATTACATCTGAAATGAAAGAGTACAAATTTCTGGCAATCGCTTCTCTAATCGTACAGTTTACAGACCATAAGCGGCACACTATCCATCGCTGCGGAAATTAATTTTCAAATCTCGAGAAGTAATTCATTCAAATATTAATGATGTCAATGTGTTCTAGTACTTTGAGCATTGCGTGTTGCAAGCGATACAGTGTTTACACGGACTACGAAGTATCATACGAGGACCTTTCTAAAATTCGGCATAAATTCTCTCGGGTAGCTTTAAAAGTATAATTTGGGACTAAATAATACAAATGTTCCGAAGAAGTAACAGAAACATGATATTTGAAATTATCGTACAGTGCAGTAGTGAAACACCAGTGTACAACTTAAAGGTTAATTTGACTACCGTCATAAAAAAAAGTGCGAGGTCAATCACGCGCGTATATACGTCGGTTGCAAATGTGTTCATTGTTCTGATCAGAAATGAATAGGTTTGAGAAAACGGTTCTGTTTTTCCATAGTTCCTCGGCGAATAAATCGGTCCATTTAAAACAATTGCGATGTGCGTTGCGAAAGCATCACGTTTGTTTTGTCTCGCAAAAACTAGCGTGTTGCTCTTTCTCGCCAAGACGAATGCGAGCGCGTTGTTGACGAAGAGTAGCATATTTTGGTACACATATTACTGCGAAAAGTGGCACGTCTCGCTTTTAGCCGCGAAAAGTAGAACATTTCGTATTTTCGCATTTTAGGGTTTCGAAGACATAAATATTTAATAAATTCTGTTCGAAATTTTGGTAATTTGGACGTTGTGGGTACGAGGGGTTAAGAGACGGGGAAGCCGCGCGTCGAGGGCTAGAATGTCCAGGTGCACTAGTACCCAACACTTGTTGCACGCTGGTTGTCTTTTGCGCGGAGGTTTCCAGGCGGCGCGCGTTTCCTGTCCTGACAATGAAACAATAATTTCGCATAATTATCGCGCGACCTTTGCCAGCGCGAGCGCGAGCGCGGGCCTGTCTGAAAATAGAGGAGCGCGTGGGCGCTGTGCCGTTCCCGCAGCCGAAACGTAATCTTCGGGCTCGAGGGAGAGAGACGGGGGCTTAATCATCGCATAACAATCGGCTTAGCATGAGCGTGAGCGCGATGGCGAGCCGCCGCGGCTCACCCGGTTCCAATCTGAGATCTGGCGCACAGCCTAAAACTCCTCTCCGAAAGGTTAACGATCTTGTTCGTGCCGTTCCGCGAGGATCGGATCGATCGAGGATCGAATCGCGACCGACAACCACGACGACGACGAGGCTACACGCTCACTCGTCGCGGTCCGCACGACGAATCGACGCGAGGACGCCGGGCGGAGCCGAAAGCTGATTGCGAGTGGTGCCGTGCAGTGGCCACGGATCGCCTCTAAAAATACACCCATGTCTTTTCTGCTCGAGTAGAACACGATTCTGCGACACCGACGCTCGAAAAACTCGCGGCGATCGCGAACAATCCGCTCGGTACCCTCGAAAACCGATCCGACGGATCCAGAGGATCCGGAAGGTTCGTGGCAACCTATGAGCGAATCAACTACAGCTCATCTAGATTTTTACCTGGATTTGTCCTAGTTTTAACACTCGGGACCCGGGGTCCGTTTAGACACACCATTTCAAAGGCATCACCTAGCCATTAATCGATTAATTTCAATCGAAAGCTGGGGTGCCATAGAAACGCCAACGGAAATAGATAAAGTACTATTAATTATATATTCGAAAAAATCGATGAATTAAATGGAATCAAAGATTGCCATTTGTTGAGAGTCTACTGTTGGCATGTAACATTTTGTTGCATTTATTGACGCTAAATCGCCGCCGGTGAAACGACCGGTTCCAGATTCGTTATTTTATGGTTACTGAAATTATAAACATTCCTTCACGATTCCCTTATTCAAGTACAATACATATTACGATAAAAATCGCACGAAATCGAAAGAAATCCAGTCTTGTTTTTTTTTTAAGACAACACATACTAGCCACTTTGAATGCTGGGTAGGTTTGGTGTGTACAATGTACAGAACTACGATCAGTCATTTATAAAATCGTCATCTGCCAGTGGCTTCTGATTAACAGTTGCTATATGTTTGCCATGAGTCACAACTAAATCGTTAAAATTAGAACATATTTATATTTGCGACCGAATGTATTTGTGTTACAACCTAATAAATATGAATGGAAAAGTTATTCCTATCTCTTGGATCTAAATCGAGTTCTGTTCTTTCGCAACCGATATTTAAACAGTACACGTAGATACAAAGGGTGCACAACAGGGAAATTGAGTGAATCTGGAAGTGTGAGAAATAGTATGTGTATAAATATGAATGCGTGCGTATTTAATTTGAGACGACATGAATTTACGATTTTAATTGCGACATGAATTTGCAATATCGATTTTACCGTCACATGTGATTGATCTATGTAACAAGCTGAATGCGGCCAGGGGCAGTCCAACTCGTATAATTACGAATAAATTATTATTAACCAGTGTTAGAGAATATAAATTTCCTCGTCAAGTCGGTCGGTGTGTCTGATCACGGCAGACCGATCCTACTTCCTCTACATAGATACTAATACACAAAAACCTGACGAGTTACTAAAGCTCATTTTAAAAAGTAAATCTCCGACTGTGCCACCAGATGAAACGCCCTGTAGTACAGTAATCCTTCTTTTTCTCTTAAGGATTTATTAAAGTCGAAAAAATTCTAATTAAAGAAAGTGGGATAATGCTAATTTAAAAGGCTTCAGGATTTCAATGCTGTTTATCCTAGATTTTGTTTATGGGGTTCTGTGGGAACTTTGTTAAGGACGAGAGCGCTTAAGCCACGCCTACTCGAGCCACTCTAAATAAAGAGTTCCCCAAGTTTCATATTTAAACGAAACCAATTATGCAAAAGATTTTCCGTCTATCAATGGAGCTAAAATTAGCAACAAACTTTGGTTATCGGGTTTGGTAAAAATGCATTCAAGTTTTGCTTTCCGTTCCTGACCAAGATTAACTGACAAAATTTCTAGCGAGCCTAACTTATTTAGAGCACAGTTTCTTTGGAGCTTGTTCCTTGAAGGAGGGTGGCAAAAGTAAAGAAACAAAGCTGTTCTTGCGTTTCTCGATGGAGGAGACGTGATCGGGTGTTTGTTTCAGAGTGGACCACCCTGTATATCGGCTATTTATACGGTAACGCCGGTCGTCGCGACGCTCGGACGGAAACGACGAGCAAAGCGCATCGGCGACGTCCAATTCTCATGTCGAACCTTACGTTACGAGTCCTTGTGTAAACGTCGGAAATACACGCTATTTGCCAGCGAACGATAACGGCCGATAAGCCGTTCCTCGGCCTTCGAACATGAATTTTCAACCGTTTCTAGATTAGTGGCTCGAGGACTCCATCACGCGAACACTAGTAACGTCGTTTGTTTCGATTCGGTGTTGATTGACTGTATCTTCATCTTCAATCTAATCCCTCCTAACCTAACATTGAACCCTCATTCTCGTCTTTGATTCGGTTCCGAAATTACAACGTTCTTAAATTCAAATTTTTCGACAGCCAGTTCGAATCATTAGTGTTTCGAAATGATTCCAATAAATTGCAGATGCTGTCACCGCTAATTATAATTTGTTATCGTCCCGACAGCGATGCGCGAACAACAATGCACGATCGAGGTCCGAGATGATCTTTGCACGATCCGGAGAAGCGTTTCTAACGCAGTTTCTATTTAAAAGGGGATTAACGGCGTCGTTCACGGTTCGCCACCTCTGTCCGCCATTTTTTAAATGTTTCCGCGTCACGGTACCGCTCCGTGCGACAAACGCAAGGACGTTTGAAACGCGGTTTTAGCTGAGCAGAAATTTAAAATGGGACATTCGTAAACGATTCACAATTATACAAATAGTGCCGTGAAGATTTGCAAATGCACAATTGACAGCGAGCAAAGATTTCTTCGAATAGAAATCGAATAGAAAGTTCATTACTCATTCATTACAGACCGGAAATAACGCATTGACATTCTTAAATTCTATTAATCTTCCCACTATCTTAAATTTCATCCATTCAATTTCGTCGTAGACGCACAAAATCGGCAGTGTAGTCATAAATCCGAAAAATCTGAAAACAAAAGAATATAGGAGGATCTTGCAAGAAATATCTCGAACAAATTGAAAGTCTGGAAATTGGAAGAACATTAATCGACATCCTGGTGTCCGATTCTCCTTGCTAACTCGCGCAGGAAAGCGAGCGAGATCTAACCATAAATAATTGGAAGTATAACGTTGCTCAGGTGGAATCGCGTGTGAAACCGCCGCGCGACGGGACGCGACTTACGTGTTAACGATTCTGTTCCGGCAGTCGGGTATTTTCTTTTTTTTTTTTTTTTAGAATACTTACGCGGCGACGGAGACTCGAAAATAGTCGGAGAAGCACGTGGCAGCAACGAGAAAGCTGGAGCGACGACAACACGGAAGGGGTCGGGATCGATCGGCGAAAGGGGCGAGGGGCGGCGGCGGCGACTGTGCAGATAGCCGCATCGCCGATAGATCTTTAAATAATTTTGTCGGTGCAACGAACGGTTCCCCGGAGAGCAATTCGAGGTCGTCGTGTTAGGTGAATCAGCCTGTATATGGGAAACGAAGCAGCCGGCTAGTTCCGTACGGGACGGTTAACTGTACAATTTCTCGTAAAATCTCGGCCGCGCACGGCCGCGCGCGTCAAACATTCCAGAGAACGCGGCGATAGTCATTTTTCCACGACCGATTCGGAACGGGTCGTGATCCACTAAATTTCTCGCGGGACCGATCAGCTTTCCATTTTCTAGCTGTGCTGCGGCACACGCTTGCCTACGGGCCACTGGCCCGGCTCCGTCGATGATCGGGAGCAATGAGACCACGCCTACTCGAGGCACTTCATGTACCTATAAAGCTACACATTCCTCTTATTTATTTATTTGATCGTATTTGCTCTGCAGCATCACTCTGAGATAGACACATATTGCCCTAAGACATTGGCCTAGCTATATTAAAATCAAAAGCCACGAAACCACGCCCACTCGAGACACATGATGCAGCTATACAGCTACACAATCCTTTTATTTATATATTTGATCGTATTTGCTCTGCAGCATCACTCTGAGATAGACACATATTGCCCTAAGACATTGGCCTAGCTATATTAAAATCAAAAGCCACGAAACCACGCCTACTCGAGACACTTGATGCAGCTATACAGCTACACAATCCTTTTATTTATTTATTTGATCGTATTTGCTCTACAGCATCACTCTGGGATAGACACATATTGCCCTATGGGACATTGGCCTAGCTATATTAAAATCAAGAGCTACCAGACCACGAAAACTCGAGGCACTTGATGCAGCTACGAAGAGCTAGGTAATCCTTTTATTTATTTATTTGATCGTATCTGCCCTGAAAGAGCACTCTGGGTTGAACGTGACCATAGATTGCCCTACGGAGCATTATACTGGCTCCATCAACGATGGAGTAGAACGAGGCCACGCCCACTCAGGCCACTTTACACGGTCAAAAATTTCGGTTTTCTACGCTATTTGTCTTGCAGTGACGTTCTAGGATAGACATAGGCACAGAGTGTTCTACGGAGCACTGTGACGGTTCCATTAAAAAATTGATAAATAACATGTTCGGCCTTATAGTCGCAAAAACAGCCCGTCATCCGAGGATTTTAATCCTCAGTAACCGCAAGAGTAAAAAGTAGATTTCATCGTCGTTCGCCCCAGAGTGTTGGCCCCGGGGGCATTTTGGAGCGCTCCTATCCCTGTTACAAGAGCCAATGAAAATTGACCATTTTTTGCCTTTGAAAACATTTCTGATGAGTCGTAGCACCTTGGTCGATGGTCTGCCGTGTGTATTGTCGATGTGAATGAGGTTGACAAGAACATTGTTCAGAAATCGCAAGAAGGCGTGCCGATAATTGACGATGTAAAGGTATGAGCCGTAAAGTTCCCGATCAACGGACCGTTTTCGTTTGATTTTCTGGCGCTGAGGGAGTCGCGTCTCGGGCCGAAAGGCAGCCGCTTGCCAAATTTGCGGACGTTAATTACCCAGGGTCGTCGGGATCGCGCATTGTCATTGTAAACGTCGCGCGCTAGACGCACCTTGGCCTGCTAGCGCGGACCAGGTTCCTCCGGGACTCTCAGGGGCTCCCGAAGCAAGACAATGATCATGACATCGATACCGCTCTATTTCACGGAGTCGTGCGCCGGGTACAAGCGCGTAATTTCATTGCCGAGCATGCACGTTGCAAAGACTACGGAGAAGATCGACGGTCTATCGTCCCGGAAGTTCTCCGATCAATTCGTTTGTCCATCGACGATCGGACGCCACGGGACGATCGTCGAGGTCGAGATCGATTCGTAGGAGCTCGAACTAGAAGCCTGAACGTCACTGTAGTGACTCAGTGCATGATTATTTTCGTCATAAAGTCTGAAAATACGATCTGAAGGGCTCTCGAACGGCGATCCGCGTAAACCGAGTCGGACCTGAGAGAGCCTTGAGCTCATGCCAAAAATTAGGAAAACGTCGTCTTCAACGCGTACTTGAGGCTGCTCCACTTTATCAATTGACACCGCATTAATCTGACTACTCGGTTGTGTCCTGTCCCGGTGATTACATTCTCTCTCCCCCC
>CM052134.1:3681595-3781410 GCA_028454255.1 Halictus ligatus
CTCTCCCTCACCCTCTCTCTCTCTCTCTCTCTCTCTCTCTCTCTCTCTCTCTCTCTCTTCGTCATCGTATTTAATCATCGAGAGTCCACTCCGGCCGGATCAAATGTCTCGTATTACGTCGCCCCTGATTTCGTTTTGGGATTCTGCATGACTGTGCTTGATATCAGGAAACAATTCGAACGGAATCCGAGAATATCAGTACCATCCTGTTCGATCAGTAAATTTCCACGATTCGATTTGCTTCGTCGTTTGATCCCGTTACGATTCGCTAATATATTATTCATTATTTGATAACTGAAAAAAGTTTCGCGCCTGTGATTACACCGTCCGTAACGCTTGCACGAAGTTCCATTACCATCGGTGCCTGCCGTATTTACTAGAGTCGCATCTCGGATACTCAAATTCGAGTTTCCCGCCTGATCTTATTCGTTGCTCCGAATGTTTAAAATTAACCAACAAATTCCCCGCCTGTTTGACACATTTGATGAACCCGTGCCAGCGTATTCCTCGCACGTCGTTAACGAAAATAATTCGCTATCGGTTCGTCGAGTCAAATATATTATACATTTCCGGCGAAGCGTATTGAACTACAGATCGATCGTCGACGTGACTGCGATAAGGCTGTTTAAAAAAAAAAAGGATTTACAACGATTAATGTACTTTCACTATCGTAAACTCGCCGCGTCAGAAATGTACAAACCGATTGGCGATAGATGGTACCGAAAAAAAAATATATGATTTATTTGCGCGCGATAATGTTTCAAGAAAAAAGGGAAGGAAACGAGCGCGTTATCGAGTTTAATTTTCCCGGGTTTCTCTGAGCGGGCTTACTATATTTGTACGTAAATTATATCGTATCGATTTGCACGACTTATTTGATCAATGACTCGATCGATCGATTTCCCGCGATCGTAAACATTCCCATAAATTGTGAACGGACGCGACTAACTTCGCGACGAGGTTCGACAGAAATTGGCGAACCATCTGAGAACTAACAGATGCTGTTGTTCTTGATTGAGGTTTACTGCGGGAAATAAATATTTCCGAGATTACGGAACCCTGTCGGCAAGGTTATGCGCAGCTGGGCTGCTGAAAAGAATCGAATCGATACAGACAGTCGATGATCGCGATTCAAAGAATCGTGGTGGTTTTTCGAGGAGCTCGATTCGCGTGGAATTTCGCTTATCGAGTGCACGTATCGTGGATTGAAGCCGGTTGGTTCGATCGCGAGCGTAACGACGGAACGATTGCGATAATCGAATCGAAAGTTCTCGCCGGCGAGACAGCAGCGAGGGAAGCGGAGACCGCACATGGTAAAAGCGTCGGTTACGAAATAAACACGATAGATATCGTGACGATTCATCGGGTTACTCACCTTTTTCTGCTGTTTTTCCCAGGCAGGATCCAAAAGACCTTCCCTCTCCCACTCTTCCTCCGGCTCCATGTATCCGTCCCCGTAAGCTTCCATGTCGTTCATCCTTCCGCGGATATCTCACGTTCCTTTAAACGCAAAACGAGTTTCCGTGTCACTTTTGGTGGTAACGACGATTTTCGGGTTTCGCTTGGCTATGACAAATACGCGAATGGTCCCTACACACGGTTCACGACAACCAGAAACATAACGACGACGAGTCTAATGCCGTGTACCGTCGATAAAAGGGACAAAAGATTGTTCACGGCTACAACGAGAAAGAGAATGGGAGTCTGATGTAGGGTACGGAGTACGGGATCGTAGAACAGAAAGATATGAAAATGATAGAGACAAGAGGATGACCGACTCTGCGGAAGCACGTAGAATAGGTGTACGTTTTGTAATCGTGAAAACGTACCCGCTAAGCCCAGAAAACGTTCGGTTCGTGTCGTTCTTTCTCTCGCGCTGACCCCTCTGCCACGAGTCTGACACACGATTTGCTCGTCGGCGCACGAGCCCCCCTCCCACGCTCCCTCCCTCTCTGTCTCTCTTTCTACTTTTCTTTTTCTTTCTCTCCTTCCTTCCCCCATACCCCCCAACCTCTCCGTCAAACTCTCTCTCTCTCTCTCTCTCTCCCTCTCTCTCTCTCTCTCTCTCTCTCTCTCTTTGTAGGATATCGTCCCGCACCCCGACAACCAACACCCCGTCGCCCACCCAAAGATCTGGTTCCCATGCCGCAGCTTCCGTGTGTTCAACCCCCGCGAACTTTTCGCGATCGGGTCAAGTATTCCAAATATGCATATGCGTGTACGTATGCGTTCATCAATACGAGTCAATATCGTATACGATAATCCGCCCTAAATACTCATTCATATCTTTCAAACTGGCGCGTATTAGAATGTTCGATCCACGATCCGCCGATCAAAACAAGCGAATTACCAAACCGATCGTACAGTATGTAGATACCCGCGAGATTTTTTTTTCGAGCAGGCGGTTTATTGTTATTCGCTGTTCGACCGTGGTTCCTTTCGCCAATGAACTGTTATTGCGATGCGATCGACACCGTTTTAATGTTCGCCGTGGAAGAGTTTGCTCCGACATCGAGCAACTCGACATCTGAACGTACCCAAGCACACCGTTCGAAACTAACCTCCGTTCTTCTTTCTAGAACGCGAATCCTGCGCGGCAGGCAGCTCGGTGAATACCAAGATATCGAAAATAGTATCGAAGGCGACCAAGACACCTGATTCACCCACACACGGTAAAAATAGTACGGTAATTCGCGCGAAATTCCCAAAACAACGGGGGTAACTCCATTCCTCCGAGACTTCACGGACACTGGGGCATGAACGTTTTTCTACATAGAACGGCAACAATTGCGTTACTCGAAATTGCGAACCCTTTCCCTGACACTTGCATCTCGAGTGGATCGTTGGACCACAGGACGCGTTGCTTGGGAACATTGAGCGTAGTTGTTATCCACAGAACGATTCGAACGTGATCTTCATAACCGCGCAGTTGTATTTCAATTGAGGTCGAAGTTTTTCCACTTGTTCTTTGCGAATCAATTTCTTTTAAACAAATAAATAATAAACAACTTTTCTATTACAGTTTGTTTAAGATGATAATAAATCGTATCGAAAGATTCTTCAAACGTTTCTTTTGTTAGTTCATTTACGCATCTGTTGTATGTGTACGAAATTTAATGAAAACGTATATTTGCTAGGAAGGACACTTATACTAATGTTTACGTATACTACATAACAAAAATGATTACAATATGAGGCATCAACATGCGATGTGTTGCGATAAATTAGGGTTTTTAAGGTATAAGTAATATGGATTTTATCAATCATTTGAAATCGTATTTTATTATAATTTTGAAACATCAAAGCAGTTCAGAATTCGCTCGCACGGAAAGAGAACGAATTCCCTGACTAGTACACGCGTGTACCAATGATGTCGCTGCACGATGCAACTTCTAAACCATAAAGTATGTATTCTATGAAGATGAGACTGTTACATTTTTCAAGAATCAATTCTCAGTGCGCATGCATGCGTAAGGAGATCCAACGCGCATGTGTACACAAGTTTACACAGGCGACATCTTACAAGAATATTTATTTTAATGATACAATTTTAAATATAGAAAAATATTCCGTTACATACGCGGAATGGTAAAAATAATTTTTTTAGTAATATCACAGACGAGGTGTAGGATAGACCTAACCACAGACGAGGTATAGGAGTAGACCACCACCATATAGGGCTTCGTGTCTCACATGTAAACAACTGGTTTTCTTACGCCCTCTACGCTGACGAACAATAAATGCTGCAACTAGATCCATAAGAATGATCAAATCTGGTCAAATACAAATGATTGACGAGTTATGTATGTGATCTTATGACTATATGTTCAAATTATATTTTTTTATTTGATGTCATTGTGTTATTTATCTACAATTATCTTTATCAATACAGTATTAATAAATATAGATACCACGTTTTAAAATTATAGAAATACAATTTTCATACATTTATTTTATATATTTTATTCATACATTCCTCCATACGTATAATTATTATTCGCATTTATATAATTTTTTAACACTATTAATACGCATCCATTTTGAATATATTTTGTAACTGAATTTGAAAAAGAAATTAAATTGAAATTTACTATATACTTTTATGTATATTTCATTTAAGCAACATAAATTTTAACTTTAAAGAATCTTGCAAAATATCCAGTAATATTAATTATGATATTCGAAAGAGTTAAGAATTAATTAACCCATGATTACGTAGTTCGAACGAACACAACAGTACGATACGTACGAACACCGCATTCATCGAGCTCGATCAGAGTCATTCAACGGTGATGCCAGAATCGAATGACACCTTCCCATGAGGGGAGGGGGCGGGGCACTCTCACGTACTGTCGTCTCCTTACGTTGCTTCTGCTACGCACGCGCTACACACAAGCGTACCTGTATTCTGCCGTGTGAGCTGCCTGCTCGACTGTTCGACGCGTTCCACCGAATTGACATTACCAAAGTTTCGAGCGCCTGAGCTGCAATCGATTCCCGGTTCGGCGAGGCGCACATTTTGCTTCAACTTTTACACTAAAGAAGATATTAATTCAATTATCAATTAATAAGATTAAAAATCTTTTTTAAAGATCGGGTTTAATGGCGTATACTGAAATATGTCCAAATTTTTTAAATAATTTTTTTTTGTTGATTTTTAAGACAAACCCGGATAATATAATCAAAAGTGTCTCCAAACCAAATTAATTTTTAGTCGTACCATGCGCAACAAAAAATTACGAAAGAATTCATGAATATTCTACCTAATATCATACACGACTGAGATTTCTTCAGAATTTTTGGCTGCAAAATCGATTTTTAAACAAATCCGAAAGCATAAAATTGCCGATTTTATGTCGGAGTTTTCAGTTGACCAGGTTTATGTTATTATTTCGTTTTCATTATTTTATTTATTTTCCATTTTTATATCCAGAATTTCCAGATTATGCAAACATGTTTAAGAAAATTGGATAATTGAATGTCCAATCATTTGAAGAAAGTGCACATTTTTTCAGAATTTTTTATAAATTTCATCGTCGTTAAAAAAAAACAAAATTAATTGTTTTGATGTCTTCTGACCGTTTTGTAGATGTATTAAGTAATATTGAACATTTTTATATTCAGGTAAACAGTGTAGCATTTTAAAACTGCAATATAAAATATTTTATTTGCGTTGCATCTCAATATATGACTGTTACTCTCAACAGTTTCGTTTGGCGCAGGCAGTAACGTATTCGGCTGAGAATCTTTTGGTCCGGGATCGAATGAAAGTTTAAACTTTTAGATTTTTCAATATACCTTCATAAAATTGTGACGAGTGAATCGAGGGACTTCTCCTGGTGAAAATGAGTCGAAATTCGAGTGTAATCGAACAATTTTTATTGATACTTAATATTGATAGAGAATCGAGTATTATTGGCAATTTAAGCTTTTATATTTTGAATGCGAATAATATTTTTAATACGAATAGTTGCAGAGCTTATCCCGATGAAAATGAGTCCAAATACGACATCATTTGGACTATCTTCTTCTTCATAAGATTGTAGTTTTTATAGTTACATTACATATCAATAAAATTGTTCGATTACACTCGAGTTTCGACTCATTTTCATCAGAAGAAGCCCCTCAATTCACTCGTCGCAATTTTATGGAGGTATATTGAAAAATCTAAAAGTTTAAACTTCCATTCGTGCGCGATTCTCCATCTGCTTACATTGTATGCCGATTGGACTGTCCAACACCAAAATCGTTTTGCAACACCTGTTGGGTGATTCTTACACACTTTGTCGTCCTAAAACCAAATCTGAAAGCAGAATTGCTCCATCACGCAACGTTTTCGAAAAATTTTGGTTTTTGAAAAATGCCGGATTTTGATACAAAATGACGTGTTACGCAAGAACTAAGCACGCGAGAAACTTCAAATTTGAGTCAGGAGATAGAGGGAACTCTGCTCTACATATTCATATAGTCAATTATATTTTTATGTACTTCCTAATAGTTGTAAATGGTTGTTAAAGTTTGAAAATGTGCCGACGTGAGTACTTTGTACGCTCCATTTTTGTATTTATGTGAAAAATCTAAATTTAATATACAGGAATGCATTCTACAGACATTTCTGGTAAAGAAACCATTCACGAAAAGTATTTGGTTCCCTTAATATACGAGAAGATTAAGAAAATAGTCATTGACAGCGTGTGCGCGACGCGTTCGCGCCAGACGGCCATTGCAGCCTTTTCTCAACTCGCCAGGGCCGTCGCTATGTGTAGTCGACGTTGGTACCACTCAAGTATGTCTTTGCTTACTATGCTTAATTACATACATTTCTTTTTTGTCTAGAAAATTTCTTTTCGGTTCTGCGGATGCACTGCACGGTGGCACTTATAATCATAATCCTTCGGTAAAAGCGGTGCATTTTGCTATGAGGAAATATATTCTATTGTATTTAAATAGTTGTATTTCAAGTAATGGAAATTGCATGCCCGATGACAACACACCGTTAATAACGGAGGATGATATACCGCGGGATGATATACCACAATGTGAACCAGCCGTGTCTTCAGATATCCATGTTTTGGCGAAGAATATACTGGTGATGACAGTATCGATACGCATATTGAAGAGAGTAATGATATTAATAAACTGTCAACATCAGTAAGTTCTTTAGAAGCCTGCGTAGTTGAATATTTCGCAGGGCATATTGTTAAGAAAAGCGTCGAAGAAACGGGATGTCGTACATGTTACGACGTATTTGTTTCGAAAAACAGTACCTTTTGTCGCAACGAGGAAATACTGCTATTTTTCCGGGCGTATGTCGTCAAAGACAGAGTAGATTTTCGAAATCTCTTTGTTCCAAGTATAGAGTTTTCAAATATATTCCAAAATATTAATGAGAGTTTCGATACTCATTATCCGAGATTACGCAGCGAAACAGTCATCCTGGATAAATTGTTTTCGATTATTTCCCACTCTGTGGATCAGAAATATTCAGAATGGTTTAACCAGGATGAATGTGCTGAACATCGTAAAAATATGGTATACTTCACTTTAACTGTTAAAATCCATACAGATACAGTATGGCTCGGGCAACAATTGAGATTTTCAGGTTCAAGTATGAACAAGAATTCAAAATTATCGCATTTACAAAATGTTTAAATTGTTTCGCTTTTTTAGCAATAACTCTAATTATTTATACTTTTTGGTATTCTTTATATTATATTTCTTACAGCATGTCTATAAATGTGTATATATGTATATATTGTTCTGAGTATTTTCAGTGCTCCACTTTTGTATACAAGATTTTCCATTTTTTAACAGCATGTAATTTGCTTGAATTGTTTGCTTTTTTCGGTGAATGTTTATGGTTGTTTGTGAACATTTAACATATTCTGGGATGGAAAAGTCCTTCTTTCACGCTTTCACGAGGCCCATTCTGTTAACACAATTACTTTAATATATAATATGTTAAAAAATTGTAATAATTTAATTTAAAAAGTAGTAGTGGATCTGAGATGAAGGAAAGGCACTTATTTGAAATTATAGTAACCATATTCATAAAAAATTTTAATTGTTTTTAGAATCCCTCTGTTTTGTAACAATAAGCAACTTTTAAATATTATAATTTAAAACGCAAAACTATAAAATTGAAAACAGAGTTAGGCAAAATATTTATCTGAATAAAAATTTCAAATAACGAATAAAGGATAAAAAAATTTTTATTCGTTATTCGAAGGTTCGAATAAAAAAGGTATCTTTATTCGACGAGTATCGAATAAAAAAGGTATCTTTATTCGACGAGTATCGAATAAATAATTTTATTCGATGAGAATTTATCTGACGAATAAAGATAATTTTTTTATTTGAAGCGGATTTATTCGAACTTCGAATAATTTTTTCATCTTTTACCTGTATCTTTTATTCGAAGGCTTCGAATAAATCTTCGAATACCTGTAAGAACAATATGTTTAAATAACCACTTTTATTAGAAATGAGCACGATGTCAATCACAGTACAGAAAATCACGTAAATACTTCACGCGCCGAGAAATATACAAAATCGTTACCGTTATCGTAATCGTTAATCGAATTGTATCGTAACGTTTGTCTTTGCGGTTCAATGGTTCTTTTGCGAATCCCCCCCCCCCCCCGCGGTACGGGCGCGTTCTTTTATATCGGTTTTCATCCAACGTTCTCGATCTTTCTTGAAAATTTGATCGTCAGAATAAATAGCCTAAAGTCCACTGCCCGTTCTCGCACAGCCACGACTTTCCATCCTCCCAAACAGCTCCTTCGCCAACTGGCCCAAATACAGACGCCCCAATGATTCATACTCCCTCAACACCAACATCAACACCCCCGATGACATCGAAACGGGAATTGACAGACTCCAGAAACACATAAACCTACACCACACACCACAATCCACCTACCCAACACGACGCAAACCTACTAAAAACAATCAAACTCAGAAACCCCTATAGAAGAAAATTCCACAAAACCGGCAATCCCTTCTACAAACTCCAACAGAACCTCCTATCCGGTAAAATCCCTCATCACAAAAGCAAAAAACGACAAATGGCAATCCACACTGACAACAAATCAAATCCTGCGACAACATTCTCTGGACCACCTACCGACTAACCAGCACCAAACACACACCCATCCCTGTCCTGACCGACAACTCCTCCAACTACTACACAGACGACGAAAAAGCCAACACCCTCGCAAAAGTATTCCAACAAATTCACAACAACTCCCTCTCGCTCCCCTTCTTTGCAAAACCAGAAGTCCAAAAATCCATCGCCGAGCAATTTGGTTTCAGACAACACCTCTTCACCATACACCAACTTCTAAGAGTCACCGAATTCATCGCACTCGAAAACTGCAAAAACAGATCAGTTTAAACAATCCTCCTAGACATCAAAAAAGCCTTCGATACTGTCTGGCACGAAGGCCTATTTAACCTCGTTAAATTCATAAAAAATGACCTGTCCAACAGAAAATTCTCCGTTTCAGTAAACGGTACCTGTTCCACCACCAGAAACATCTCCGCGGGAGTCCCCCAAGGCTCGCTCTTAGGTCCAATCGTATTCTCCATTTACATTAATGACCTCCCTCACAACAAAAACACACGTTTAGCATTGTATGCTAATGACACTGCCCTTTATTCCTCATCATGGAAGCATGCAAAAGCCACAGAATATCTCCAACAACACCTACACATCCTTATGGATTACTACTTAAACCTCCTAAAAATCAACAATACCTCAATCCCCTGGAAATCCCAAGCTAGATACCTAGGTGTCATTCTCGACAAAAGACTGACCTAGGCCCCCGCCATAAAACACAGAGTAAAAGCAGGTTACCCCGCACTCAAAAGACTCTATCCTCTCATAGCTCCCAATAGCAAACTTAAAACGCAAATGAAAGTAAACCTCTACAAAATTTGCGTCAGACCCATCATCCTTTATGGCCATCAAATCTGGGCCACCGCCAAAAAAGCCAACTTGAACAAAGCACAAATATCAACACCTCCATATAATCCGCCTACAACCACACCCACGATAATCCTGAGATAAGGAACATCGGGCTTTTCAACGGTCAAGACATCCCACTTAAAAACATTAACAGTCCTGGCAGCAGGCGACGCGATACCTAATGACCGATTTGGGTCTCAAAGCTATCAATTGTCTAAGCATTGACTGTTTATTGAAGGTGAGAATGTTTAGAAAAGACAAGCGACCCGACGTTGCATTGCCAAAGACAAGAGACTCTTTGTCCTGAATGTGATCTGGCTACGGAGTGGGGAAGGCTATGCCTTTTGGTAAGAAGACTATGACGAACCCCACAGCACTTACTTTTTAATAAATATTTTAAATACATAAAATGGTACTATTTATTACATCCTGTGTTTCATATTAGGTACTGATCTTTTAATTGCATACAATTAATAAAAATGTGATTATTAATAATCACTGTATTATTTTGTGGAATTAGCTATTAATTGAAGCAGAATATTTTATCTCTGTTTAAATACAATTCTTTCTGTTTCTATACTCATTTAAAGCAGAATAAATGCTTTTTCAATTTATATATAAATAAACTTTTATTTATTGATAGTAAACAAAACAATAATTGTTGTTGAAAATTTAAATACCTATTTAGCGCTATTTATATCTTGAAATTGATTCGTATAAACTGTTGTTGGCTTCTTTGAACCTTTTGCTATCAAATATAATTTTCAAAAAGGACGGAAAAATATTCAAAAGATTGTCAAAAAATATTTTCATGACAGTTGTTATGCGAGGTTCCATATTCATTACAAGTTGCGGCATGTCTGTTATTATCGATAATTATTATCGATATTATTATTATTTATAAACAATTGCTTCAAAACTGATAACAATAATGGTAAGAGATCAACTATATCTGAACTCCTGTATGCTTTTACGATTTAACGATAAGTCAGATCTGCAATAAACAGAATTTTATACAGATTTATTGTTTATAATTAATAAATTCTTGCACAACTTATGAAAATATTTGGAAGAAAGAACTAATAATTGTATATGTAATGTTAACATATAATAACAGACACGCTGCATCTTGTAATGAATATGGAACCTCGTATAACAGCTGTCATTAAAATTTTTGTTGACAATCATTGGAATATTTTTGCGTCCTTTTGAAAATTGTATTTGATAGCAGAACGTTTAAAGGAGCCAACAACAGTTCATATAAATCAATTTCAAGATAAAAATAGCGCTAAATAGGTATTTCAATTTTTAAAAACAATTATTATTATGATTACTATCAATAAATAAAAGTTTATTTATATAAATTGAAAAAGCATTTATTTAGCTTTAAAATGAGTATAAAAACAGCAGCATTGTATTTAAACAGAGATGAAATATTCAGGTTGAATTAGTCATGTAATAACTCCTTTCGCTACTTTTCCAGAATTGCGACTGTAACTTGGAAAATAGCCGAAATGCGCGCTGTGCATTACACGGCAGTCATAGTAAATTGGCAACTATGAGATAAATATTCTCCGATGTGATTTAGCAACTATGCCTTCGATACCTGTAATTCAATATAATTCCTAAACTCATCACTCATCTGTGATGTTAGGTCACTGATATATATACATATATCGTATAGTATATATACATATACATACATATATATATATACATATACATATATATATATATATATATATACATATATACATATATTGTATAGTATATATATACTAGTATATATATCAGTGTGTTAGGTCTATCCTTATGTCTCGTCTGTGGATCTATCGCATTGCTTTTCAAATGTTGCCGCGCTGTCCAACGTTTCGAGATGTGGCAACACTGTACGCACCTAGGATTCGAAGGCCGTCATTTTGCAGACACGAATCTCAACAGTTCTGTTTGTGTTTTCACCTCTGATACTTCACACCATACGCCGCGTGAGCAACCATTCTAATTTCATTCCTGTATTCGCGTTTGTGTACATAGGTATAAATATACATTATATAGAAATAGACGTGAGTAGATCTGAAGCCTCAAGCGATGGAATGTCGATGTTTATTGTCATTTCCTAAATATATTTTGTAATATTTATTTGAAACACTACAATTAAGTGTTTTACAGAATAGATATATGTACTTGAAACAGGCTCGCTCGTTTACGTTTTGATAGATTTTCTTTTTCAAGCGAAATTCTTTTGAGAAAAGCCAAGTTTTATAAAATATGTGATACAGTATCGATGTATTCTCTTTAAATAGTGAATATTTGGTGAGAAAGTTGTTTGGGAGGCGTTCGTCGAGCAAAATACTCGAAATAACCTAACCGGTGTGAAATGGCATCGTCGTTATCAGGTATGTTACAGTTTCTTTCCGTTACCTTTCTATTTTTGTGGCCTTATTTGGATACGCTCAATTTTATCCTACTTTTACAGCATACTGGGTAAAATTCTTTAAAGGAGCAGGATTTCCCCAAGATGTTGCCACAAAGCATGCTGTTGTATTCTCGAATAATCGCATAAAGCCAGACATGTTGCCAGATTTAGACAAGCCTAGTCTCAAAGAAATGGGAATAACTTTAATGGGAGATATGATCGCGATCTTAAGGTATGCCAAGAAAGTAGTCGAAGAAACAACATGCGAAAGGTTTCTCGTAGACACAGAAGATTCATCCACAAATCCAAAACCAGTTGCTAAAAAAGTGGTAACCAAAGCATCTATTAAAACAGTGGCTTCCAAAGTCAAATCAGATTCTATAGCAACAAAAAAGATCGTAAAAGTTCCAACAAGTTCAGTAAAAAAAAGTGTGATTACTGTAAAAAAACCAGTGTCCACATCCAGTGAGGTAATAACAGATTTTGCTAATCAAAAGAAACAGACAATTCTTAAGAGAAAATTGGAAGAAGAAGACTATGAGAGTAATAATGAGGAGGAATGGAACGGGACAGTGAAAAAGGTCAAATCGTTGGACAATAAGGATGATAAAGTGGGCTATACGATAATACTTCCGAAGGGTTCGACATCTAGAAGTCAACAGATTCTTAAGAAGTCTACAGAACAGAAGAGAACTGTTTTCGATAGACTAGGAGATAGTTCTGTAACTAGTACAACAAATCTAGCAGAAACATCGCCGACGTTCAATATCACTGGCATAGGAAAAGATGTTTTGAAAAGATCTGTGAGTGTTTTTAAACGCCTAGGAGACAAAGATGCTCAGGAAGACGGTGTAATGCAAGTAGGTATTCTGAAAAATGGGACAATTAGTCCTGGAATATTAAAACCAAAAAGTATTAGCGGAAGAACCTCTATCATTACAACAAGCAAAGCGCTATCAAAAACCATGGGGACAATGAGAGCTGATCAAGAGGCTACAAGAAAAAGTCTGTCTAATAATGTGCCTCAAGTAGTGAAAACAACTAAAAAAATCTCGTTTAATAGCACATCCCCGGATACCATTAGATCCATAAAATCTAGTGTTACATCTGGAAAATTGGGTAAATACTATGGTTTTTATTATTTCGCATTGTAATTGTTTCTCTAAATTTAATGAGTAACGATTTTTCAGCTTCTGAACGACTGACTTCGATACCTGCAAAAGCACGTTTGGGAACAGTTAGGACGAGTGGTCCGAAACAAGTAACTTTTGATAGAATTACGACAGTGGCACATGTGAAGAAACCGGATGTCTTTAGTCGCCTTGGAATTTGAATACTGTGAATCCCTTTTATTAAAGTAACACGTCTTCGTGTTCGAGATCTTTTTGTACAAAGTTAACTAGTTTCCTATTGCATATAATGTAGAAATATAAGAGACAATTACTATTATTGAACGATGTTAATTAAAGAATGTAATATTAAACATAAAAACGTTTTCAGTAATCTCATTGTTTCCCAGTAATCATGGCTAACACATATGTTTGTTTAAAAATATACATATATTTAATATAGAAATGCGATCATTATTTTATATTCTTACAAGGGAACATATTCAGATGCGAAAATCCGATTTTGATGAAACTTATGGGAGCTAGTATATAATAGTTCTTTGAAAAATATTTGACACGTGTTTTTTTTATCGGCAGTCATCCATTTTGAAGGGATGAAAACAGCCCTCAAAGTTGGGAGTCAAAACCGTATAGAGATATCTGAGATATCTCGGAAACCAGAGGTCGAAAAAATTAAAATTTTTTTAACAAAAGGTTTTTGTTTAAACAACATATTAAAAATTAATTTTTTTGCAGTTTCTCTAATTTATTGTTAGTTCATTTTAATGTAAATTTGGGTGTGTGATCTTTGATCCAAAATAGGGGGTACATGTTTCAGGATTTTCTTTTTTTTTTCATTTAACAATAATTATACATAATGGAACACAGTCTTGCGCCTAGCGTGCGTAGGAAGGAATTCTGGCTTGTTTTATCGAAATATAAGCATTTAGTATAAACGTGTATAGTATTTTAAACAATACCACTGGATTGTGTCGTTTATTACAATAAATTAGAGAAACTGCAAAAAAATCTAATTTTTAATATGTTGTTTAAACAAAAACCTTTTGTTAAAATTTTCTTGCGCGAGTACATTTCCCATTGAAAAACACACAATTTAAAAAAATTTAAATTTTTTCGACCTCTGGTTTCCGAGATATCTCAAAAATATGGTTTTGACTCCCAACTTTGAGGGCTGTTTTCACCCCTTCAAAGTGGATGACTGCCGATAAAAAAACACGTGTCAAATATTTTTCAAAGAACTATAAGCTCCCATAAGTTTCATCAAAATCGGATTTTCGCATCTGAATATGTTCCCTTGTTAAAAGTGTATAAAAACAATATTTGAAATGCTCTTTTAGTTAAACAAAATATTTGGTATATGCTTCAATTAACATGGGTACAAATGTATGCGAACATATTTTAGTTACAAAAAATATAAGTATAAGATAGTATAAGTATAGATATAAGTATTAATGCATTGTTTATTATCAATAAACAATTTTTTATACAAAATAGTTTATGATTTTTGAGTCCATTTATGAATAAATTTTGATTTGTACGCAGAGACAATCATAAGTTCCATAAAACTATTGCTACAGATACATAAATTCGAAATAATGTACCTAAGTGTCAACATTTGCTTATGTTTTATTACATATAGAAACGATCTTCTTTTGTGTTACAGAAAAATAAAAAAAAAATTATACATGCTATAACAAAGAGCTAATTCGTTTACACTTCTTTTCCCTGAATAACAAGAACGTATCCTAGAATTCTGAATATTTTTCTGTATAAATATAAACGCGAACGTTTCTACAGAAATTTTCTAAAAAAAAATAAAAGCTTATGAAATCGTGAAGAACTAAAATTCTGGCATTACAAGAGCGCTTTCGACAGATCTACTTTTTTCAAGTAGGTTTTGTTTAACATTCAGATTTTACTCTGAATTACCACGATATACTTGATCAGTGGATGGAATGTTGTTCCATATTGGCAGCTATATCCATAAAATGCAGCTGAAACTGAACCATTGAAAAGATGTTTGCAATACAGTTTTTCACGCAGTGCAGTCATTATACCATTTCAATGAAGAATACTGGCACGTGTTTACTCAACCTGCTCGTTAACGTATGTATTTAATTCGTATAAAACAAGGGGGTGATCGTGATTCCATGTGCATTTTCCATAAGAAGCTCATCGCATTCACTCCGATCTAATACTCTACGTCGTTAAACCAAGCGCATCAGGAATGCCAGACCGTGCTAAATGAAACAAAAATATTGTATGTTTTATATATACATATATATATCGGGTGTATATGTTCGCGATTCAAAGAATATAATTGTTTTTTTTTAATCAAAATTATATGTTGCCCACCTTTTCGCATCATCCTTGCTAGTAAACTTCAATGCCAATGTAATTATCCTGGAAAAAGTAAACAGTTACAGTTTCAGGGGAAAAGAAGTGGCCCATTGCTTATAGTAAATCAAGTAACTATGTAGCAGTTCTCCAACACGTTAGCGACTACCACTAAACATAATAAAATCTTCTTACAAAAAGGACTTGTATCTCGTTCGATATCATCGCTAATAAATATCAGCGATACAGCCTATTGCAAGAGGTAGTATTATACAATTACATGTGAACAGTTATGATCATTAAAAACATTACCCAGATAGTGAGTCTCATACTTATAAAATAGTTATATACATGTTGACATACATATATATATATATATATATATGTATGTATATATTAATATGGACGTGTTAATATATATATATATATACATATATATATGTATGTGCATCCATGTGTCTACATATAGTGCATATATATACACATGTATGTAACATGAATACTAGTTAACGCAACTTTCGCTCCGTAAGGATAATAGTCTTGTGTTGTTGTAAGAACAGTAGGTAGGTAGACCTAGATGGCGATATATATCTTCTTGATATACCTGAAAATACAGAGAATATCTACTACCATTACATACCATTCATGTGCACATATTTACATATTATTCTTTAAGATTCTATGAAATGTCTATACTAAGGAACTTTATGTAATACATTGTTCTATTCTTCTTTTATGCTCGTTACTCCACTGATCAAGAAATACTTTTATGCTTCTCTGTAAAATGTCTGGTCCCTTTTATATGGGACCCATCATCGGATGAGCTTATATCACGATCGATTCCCCCTTCAGTTTTATCCAGAGTTTTTACTGTTTAAATGGCATATGGAACAAAATTCCAAAGACACTTTGTCTGAGTTTAGGTGCAAGCATATTCCTGTACTATCTAAATTTTGGGCCGTTTCCTCTTCTGGAAAAAGGTTGGATGTATCGTTTAAACTGTCCACCGAATTCAACATTTCATCGCATTTAGGCAGATCTTCAAATATGTCCATGTTGAAAGTAGACAATTGATCGAAATCAAGCCCAATAGTGTCGTCCTTTTTCACATGAATGTTAGGAAAGTCTGATTGGGTAATTGGCAACAAATTGTCCAAATCTTTTGTATTCTCCATGTAACTATCTCCCGATATCGAGTCTGTTGTGGAAGTTATTATATTTATTGGGTCCTTCTTTCTTAGATTACTCTGAACGTCAACTGTAGGATTATTGAAAATACTATAAGTGTGATCAAAATAAGAATAGGCTAATCTAATTTTATCAAAATTAGAATCCTTACATGCGGTTTGCTTCTTGGCATTGATTCGAGACTCGCTAACTTGGCTTTCAGTGGTACTTTCTTCTCTTAATATGTCATTATTGACAAACATGTTATTACTTTCCACATTTGTTAGACTCTCCTTTGTATTCGTGTAACATGTACACTTGCGTCGGGTCTCAGTCTCTACCGGGTACTCGGAAGTATGATTCGGATATAACAAATTACCATTTTTTTGTGTGTTCATTTTACGTAGACCCTCATTAATGGTTTTGAGCAGCGCCGTGATGCTTGTGTTATTGTTTAGAACGTTTCTGAGATAAGCCACCTCGCCTGTCAGTCTTTTAATATCGATACCTTGTTTTCTGACGACGTTCACCAAATTTTTATTTTCTTGTTGATAAAACGATAGCTTGCTTTCTATTTTCTCCAAGTACGCTTTCTTTCGGAGCCTGTTCTCGCGAGCCATTAAAGCGTTTCGGTTTAAACAGGGCCTCTTTGAGGGGCCCCTGCCCCGTTTTCGTGGTTCCGAAACAGTTTCATTCTCGGAAATATCAGCTTGTTGCGTATTTCTTCGAGAATCCCTTAATCTCATATTGCACTTCGGTTCGTACGTGTCATCATCCTCCTCCTCCGAACTGTCCCAATTGACATTTGTTCCTCCTCGAACTTTTCCAGACATTGTCGCAGGGATACGCACTTGCAATGGCTAGACTGCCGAAACAAGACCGTGTTAATGTTACTTTTTTCACTGGTACATAAATTGCACTTTCACGCTCTGACTAATTGATATATTCCGCTATCAACAACCTCAATATATACGCAATTTTTCTATCCAATTAGGATCACCCCGAAATACGTGTATGAAACAGTTAAGTATGCGCAAGAATGCGTATTGAAGCAGTCAGCGAAATTAAGCCTTTGATTACACACCTCTATCTAGATTCGATTGCGAGCATGCAAGGCTCCCGTGTATAAGAGATTTCTCTCTTGATTCTATACAAGATAATTTTCCGACCTTTTATTCATTGAAATGTTCTTTATCTTTTTAACTACCTAATCTGTCTTTAAGGCAAAATTTTCATACATGCGATTTGCTTTGAAAAGTGAAAGGGTGGATTTCGAAAGAGTCAGTTTATGAAATAGTGTACATTTATTGAACAAAGTTTTCTACCATTTCAAATATCGCGCTCTCTCCAACGTTTCCAATTTTCTGCATTTAGTATCTTCGTCCTCTTTCATCTAGAGGCCCAGTGTAAAGGACAGAGACGTTATCGTTAAGAAATGGCAACGCTGTCCGTATATAGGACTAAAATTTCGAGGACGTAAACATAAAAGATGTTGATAGGACTCTCGTCTCTATAAAAATGCTCCATATTATTGTCGAAGGTCTGCGTAGAGTCAGATGCGCAACGGGTGTGGTGGGGGTAGAAAACGTGACGACAGAGAAGTCGCGGAACGCGACGTTGTCGAGGCACTATGGCAATGTAGTCGCGGTGAGCGCATGCGTTCGCGATGTTAATTAAAGAGAACCATAGGAGGGGATTTCGCCTGAAGGAGAAGGGAAAAAGAGATCGTCCATGAGCGTGAAACAAAGAGAGAGCCAAGGGGAAGATTTACGAGTGCAACGGAGAAGAGTATATGGTGGTGGTGGTGAGACCAGTTATATTTTTATTGTCGACTGGCATATTTCGCGAAGCTGGTCTCGCAACTAATGCGTGTTTGACGTATCGTGGAACGAACGTAAAGAGATGCCTGAAAATGTCGGGTAAAAGTGAAACTCGGTGATCCAGGCTGGACGGAAGCAGACAGTGAAGGGAAGTGAATTCGGTGGAATTTATTCCGCGCGTTTATCTCTCGAGAAGGTCACGACCATTCGCGGAAACCGCTGCGTTGGTGGCTGGTTTTAATTGAAAGCGGGGAATCTCGGAGGAGCTCGATCGTGCACAGGTCAGCGCGTTACGGTGCGCGATACGAACGGAAAAAGGAGAACGCGTAAGTACTACGAGAGTTACGTCGACCAAGGGAACGCGCGTATGCTGGAAATCTTGCGAAAAACATCGACGAATGGAGCACGGGTGCGTCCACGGGACGAAATTTCGCGCACGGACCGAGTGTACCCGTTGTTATTGTTGTGCATATATTGATTTTCAACAAGCGACTCGTGTACCCGTTCGACGTTTCTTCTGTGTCACGGGAAAACACGTTATATTCGGTTCGCACGGTTTTCTCCCCTTCGTGACCGTCGCTAAAATGGATTCATACGACGCCCGCGATTACCTTAACTTCGAACTTGTTATTGTTTATCATATCGCAACACTGACTTTTCTTTAGATCGAAATATGACTAGCACTATGGCAACAGAACCGTCTACTATTGTCAAGTTCTTGGTAGATGGGATGACAACCACCACTGTCACCACATTCTCCAAGGAGGAGGAACCAACGCCGATATTCTTGCAGACAAAAGCTGCTCAAATTATCGCTGGCACATCCGTTTGGTTCGCTCTGTTCATAACGTGTCAACAGGTACTTCAAAACAATACAGTACAAGTCAGAAATACACAACCCACCAATGTTTCAATATTTTGACAGTTTACAAAAAAGTTTTGCTAATATGCTACTTTAGATTAATCTAGAAGACAGTTTAAATTAATGAAAAGAAAGCATCGTGACATTTTAATGCACATGATGGAATTGGCAAGATAAAAACAATGAGGTACTAGATTTCAAGCGTTTCATTAGTATATCAAGTTTTATCATTGCAATTATCTTGCCAACACTGTAGTTATTTATTCTTAGGACTGACATCTTTAGATAGCAGTTTTCTTATACTTTTAGTTAAACATATTAATTTTCATGAACTTATAGATCTGTCTTTTTGAAATTCTCTTCGGTAAAGAAAAGTGTAATTTGCTTATATGAAAAATTTATGATTTGACTGCGGATCTTTACACAAAATAAAAATTTGTTAAATCTGTTGTAAAAAAACAGAAATTAAGTAAAAATATTTTCTCTTTTAATATGTCGAAAATAGTGCAGTAGTTTTGCATTTCACTCAGTTTTGTCCTAAATGCATTAAATCCGCAGTCTATTGATGATACACATTATACATGTGTACTCAATCGTGTTGTAGAATAGACATATGATCGTTTTGGTATTTTTGTAGATTTTCCAACACCTGAGGTGGTATACCAATCCGACAGAACAGAGATGGATAGTGAGGATTCTGTTTATAGTCCCAATATACGCAACACACTCTTGGGTCTCTCTAGTATTTTTTAACAGTGAAAGTTATTACGTTTATTTCTTCACCGTACGAGACTGTTACGAAGCATTTGTTATATATAACTTTTTGTCTTTATGCTACGAGTACCTGGGAGGTGAAGGAAACATTATGTCCGAGATACGGGGCAAACCTATTCGCTCCAATTGCCTATACGGAACATGTTGCCTAGTTGGAAAAACTTACACTATCGGCTTTCTTAGATTTTGCAAGCAAGCCACCTTGCAGTTTTGCTTGGTGAAACCAGTGATGGCATTTGTCATCATATTCCTTCAAGCATTTGGACATTACAGAGATGGGGATTGGTCTCCGGATGGGGGCTATATTTATATAACAATAATTTACAATATCAGCGTGTCCCTTGCGCTTTATGGACTTTTCCTCTTCTACTTTGCTACAAGAGACCTGTTGACGCCGTTCGAACCTGTTTTAAAATTTTGTACTGTCAAAAGCGTTATCTTCCTCTCGTTCTGGCAAGGTAATATTCAGAATTTTCCGAGATTTTTCTATCTCCCGATCGCGAATTAATTTCTATTCTTTTAGGAGTTTTGCTGGCTATTCTCGAGAAAGCCAATGTAATTTCGCCCATTACCTTAGGCCAGTCGACCAGTGCAGGCACAGTATCTGCTGGTTACCAAAACTTTTTGATTTGCATTGAAATGTTGTTCGCCGCTATAGCTTTGCGTTACGCGTTTCCTTATCAAGTATATTCGGCTGGTTGTGTAACGGATTCAAGAGGAAGGAGCGTAACGATGCAAAGTATTAGCAGCAGTCTAAAGGTATTAACAGTTCGATTAGTAGTCGTATTCAAAATCGAAAAAGACCAATTCATTTTAATACAATTCTTTTGCAGGAAACTATGAATCCAAAAGACATAATGACTGATGCCATTCACAATTTCCATCCACAGTATCAACAATACACCCAGTACAGTTCTGGTATGTATGATTAACTCTTTTTGCAAGATGTCTGTTTTAATGAATATTGCCTTTGAGATTCTTTTCTATACTTTATGTTTCTTAATTGGTATATTTTCATATAGCATGATGTAGCGAATGACAAAATCTAAAATCATCTATATTTCATTTTGTACATTTATATCTCTTTTCTTTGAATTTCTTTATACTCTGCAAATATTGATCAAAGAAAGACAGGAAGATTGAATCTAACATTTAACAACTTTTACGAACGTTTCATCCGAATTTAAACGAAGTAAACGATTTCACTGCTGATTGCTGTAGTCCTGATATAAAAGATTGCCAATACTTGCGAGTTATGAGCAAAGTTGCGACGAGGCAACTTTATAAAAGAAAAGATTATTTCTACTGTAATATCAGTTTACATGTGCCAGTTAGGGATAAATTCTTTGAAGGCACTTCCTTTTTATTATTTTTCAGACGTTAATACCAACTTGCCGTATGAAAAACTATGAGAGTGCGAGGCATCAGTTTTTTAATTACAAGAAATTGGACGTCAGGCATTTATACAGTTTAAACGAAGATTGAAAAATTCTTAACGCTCTAACTATAGTTTCATAAAAACTAATATTACAGATTTACTTGATGTTTTAAGTTCGAATGAAGTTGCAGGGTGGGCAAAGAGTTCTCTGCTCAAATTATGATTTAAGGTTTATATTAAAAATCCTGTATACGTATATACTTATATGCATACACACACACACACACACACACACACACACACACACACACACACACACAAAATACATAAGCATACGATTCCTTCATTTTGCAATTAACGAAATCTACTGTACAATAGAAATTAAGCACTTAACCACAGGAGCACTTAGAGTACAGTGTAATTTCATAGGAAAATTTTGCTTCTTTTTTAAATAAACATAGAAGACAAATAATAATGACAGCAGTATATTGCAATTAAATATAATTTTAAACGATAGACAAGGAGTAATGGAAGAACATAGTATTATCTTGTAATTCCTTGATTTCTACTTCGGAAAGAAGATTGGCATGCGAACATGATCGATCGTGTTTAATTTAGTATTACTCATTTAGTATTATATTTTGATTCTGTTTTCCTCGTGTCTATTATTTATGCCTTTTCGATGGTTTCTACCAGAATTTGAAAATTCAACTTAACGATTCTATTGCATATGCATGTTCGTTTGGTAGCATTGTGTTACGCGTACTTTCATTGTAATGATGTTATGAGAATAAAAAATGCTGTAGTATATCATGCTGTGTACACAAAAATTTTGCCCGATTGCATACGACAAAAAAAAAAAGAAAGAAAGACAAAAAAGACATTGTGCATATAATCTCGCGCATTGATGCAGCCTAGAGAGACAGGATAAATTTACGCATGATTGTTTTGCTAATTCGCTGAGTGATCGATGTATCCCATTAGTCACGGTTTTGCCGGCGATAATACATACGTGATGTAATGTAACAATCAGGAGCGCCCAAAGGACAACGTGGTATGCGGATATCCAGCTTTGATCCAGACGATCCGCAGAATATGCCAATTCCTCCGCCGCAAAGACGACACACTTCTCATCAACGTGTTGCGACCATCTCTCAAAATTATAACGAGAAAACCATGCTGTTGAGCAGCGACGATGAGTTCCAATAAATGTCACAAGAGATGAGAATAGAAGCAACACGGGGAAAAGAAAGAGAAACGGAACTGAGAATCGCATTTACAACAGAGAAAAACTGAAAAGCTAAATGCGAGCACGCCACGCTCTCTCACGCTGGACTTTCGTGAAATTACAAAAATGTAACCGGTGTCGAGGAAACGCAACATACACCATTGAAAATTGAATGTACATCATTAGGTAGGAACTTAACTCGCTCACGAAAAACAAACAGCAGATAGATAAAAGAAAAGGAAAAGGAAAAGTAACAAATTGTGCGTGATGTGAAGGGAAACGATTCCATCATGCTGTAATAGTTCCATAATCCATGTTAATATATGTATTACGTTACATCATGTAAACATAGCATAGAAGATATTTATTTTAATATGCTGAACATATTTAAGGCAGTCTTACCTATAGAGGTGGCTCTACTATAATAATACAACTATTCTTTGTTTCACGGAACGGTTTACATTTCTTAAATGGGGGAGGATTGTACAGTACTTAAATATCTGAATACTCACAAATACGTTGCCGCATTATTTACCGTAGTTAATTGATATTTTTACACTCTGATCTAACATCGCGTATACGTTTTTACATCGATATTCCCAATCTGAACGGAAATCAATGTAATTTCGCCGACGGAGAACACTAATTTCATTGGGATATACACCGGGAAAGATACTTCTGATTCTTGCACGCGTCCGGGGAAAAAAAAAAAATATATATATATACATAAATATATATCTGAGCCACAAAAATCTTTGCGTCCTAGATTAAAGAATTAATGAGTGTATATATCGTTACAATAGAATGTATTTAATAATGCAAAAATTAAAGATTTTTTTTCTTCAATGTATTTATTTTATTCGAATATAAGTATTTGATGTTCGATGTTCTACGCCTTATTTTCTGTTGAACGGTCACCAAGGAACGAGATTCAGTCTCGGTCTTAATTCAACTTTATTTTCTGTACAATAGAAATATTTCTGTATACATAAATTATATTTGAGGAACGAATATATTATTCTGTTCCATGAGATAACAATAAAGTTCATTTGTTAAAAGTAAACCGCTATATTTTGTACTATTAATTATTAGCGTCTTACGATTACATTCCGAATCTCTTATTAGTAAAAACACATAGTAAAAGACATAACAATGAATGTCAATCGGATAATGCGAATAAATTTAACGAAAGATCAAGTTTCATTTTATTCTACAAAAAGCGTTACCTATCATTACGTTTTTAATCCATCGAATCGGTACAACTATCGGTGAAAAAATAACTTAGTATTATATCAACAGCCTTTCTTTTGGCGGGAAAAAAATATATATATATACTTGTACGTATATGTTATACATATATCGATACATTTGTCGATGTATTATGTATACATATCGAAATTTCTTGTCGCAATACAATAATACAGAAAATTACAAATCCTTTGATATACTTGTGGTTTCGTTTTTTTTACCAACCAACCCAGTACGTATTTGTATTTGTCACAACTTTCTTCCAGCCGTGCCACGGCGATTCTAAATCTTGTTCCAATGACACTCTGGGATCGTCGATCGATTCTCTTTCTTTGTGATCGTTGCTAGAACCATAACCCTCCGTTTTCAACGATTTGCGTTTCGCGCACGATAAATTGTTATCCTCGTCCTCGATATCCTGATATTGTAACTCGTCGTCCATGTACACCACGATATCATTCTCCTCGTTGGTGTATTTGTTGTACTTCTCGGCAACATTTTGTCTCAATACTTTGCTAATAAACGTTCCCGAAGAGCCTCCTTTACTTTGATTTGTGTCGCTCTTCGTGCCTTCATTAGGTATCGGTTTAAATCCTATCGACCTGAGACGAGCAATCTTCAAGTCGCTGTCCAAAGCGTTAACAGGTACAAATGCGGACACTCGTTTCATCGAGACTTTATTCTGTTCCCTTATCTTCAAAATATTGTTGCCCGTCGACGTATTACATATGGGTTGTACACATTTATATCTCCTTTTCTCGTTATCTGATCTGGCGGCTTCGCAGGTCTCAGATTTCACGTCTTTGCTTTCGCCGTATTCTATCTTGATAAAAGTGTACTGCTCGTTGCGATTACACTTCTGGTCGAAATCGTACAGCTTCAGGTTCCTCATCAATGGTTCCTTGATGAGGGAACACTGAGTAACCGCGTCTGTTTTACAGGGTTTGGAAACCTCATTCGTCGCTTCCTCGGATTTAGCAGTTTTTAGTTTCGTAGGAATCGGTTGCATCAATTTTCTTTTCCGGCTGACCATCATGGACGTTTCACTGCTCTTCACTACCTTTGATTTCTTGTTATCCCCCCTCACGTTGATACTATTATTATTTATAATCTTATCGTCGACATCGTGCTTAGTTAGTTTCCCAGGTACAGTAAGATTCTTGTGTATCCTATTCTCTTTTAACGCCTCCGACTTTTCAATACCAACCGCTGGCTTATCCCTAACGCGTTTACAGCTTCCGATTTTAATCAGTCTGCCGCGAGTTTTGAAAGAAGCCTGTTGCCCGGATATCTCGGGATTAATTTGACATTTGTTTAACGCACAAATCCCGCCACCAAATCGTTCGCACGAGTGCTTCGAATAGGTGTTGCTGATACACCGTAGCCTCCTGTTCCGCGGACCACGTATTTTCGGACCAATTTTCGCGTCTATTAATAAATTCGCAATCTCTCGTCTCTGTTTCTTGTTTATGTGCTTCTTCATTGACGACTTGATCGCTTTCACCGTTCTCAAACGCGTCCTTATCTCGTTTCTGGTCCCTATGTTCTTCTTCGTACTCTTTGACGACTCCTCTAGACAATTGATTTTCTTCTGTTTTGCTATTTTACTTTTCACATGCTTGCTGTGATTGTTCGAATGCATAGTGTCCTCCTCCTCAACCTCCAGTGTATTCAAACCGTTAAAACCCATTACACTTTGCTCTAAAATGTTTGAAGACTGTGCAGACCTTTTCTGCAATTCTCCGTTCATCATTTTTCTAGACAATCTTCTGTGTCGCCTGAACTTATAATATCTTGGCGCGGACAAATCGTCCGAACTATTCTTCTTCGCCTTCGTTTCTTCCGTAACATCTTTCTGTGTTCTGATTTTGCTCTTGCTCTCGGATTGAATGATTGACAAGTCGTGCGGTTTCAATGCCACAGACTGTTCTGATGTTAATCCTATCATGTTACCCATTAGCAGTTTTGATAAAGGATGACACTTGTTGTTGATCAAGTGCAGAATTTTATCCGGTGTCAACGTGTCCAAAGAGTCGAGCGATTTTAACTCTTGCGACTCTTTTAGTGAAACTATGTCCGTTGCATTATCATCCCCGTTCAAAGAGTTTGTCAAGTTTAATATATCATTGGGCGCAACGGACGAATTGCTCTCTTGTACCACTTTGGAATCATTCGCCGCGTCTTCGTACGTCTCGTCGACATTGCTCTCACGTTTATAACAAGAATTTAAATTTACGTCCATAGGACTACAGCACATTGCTGTGCTCGTATCTTTAGTTAACTTTACTTTCGACGTATCCGACTTTACTGTATTAGGCGAAATATAATCTACACGCTCATGAAATTCACTTGCTCTAATTGTTTGTATCTTCCCATTTAAACTTCTGTTCTTATCCTTATTAGACAAACTTATGCTTTCCGCTTGTGGATTAGCTCTGGGTAGATTAAGCGGTTGAACGGTCCTACAAAACGTCGGCAAAGCATTCCTCTTGACGTCATGTTGCGTACTATGCGACGAGTCGTAAAGCCCAGTACGTATCGAAATGTTTGTGTTGTGGGCTTTGGATCCTTGCATACTCATATGAGTTAGCGACTTGATCTCTGACATTACGGACATGGCTGTGTTAAACGTGCAGTCCGCATTCCCTTTCTTAAACACGTGTCTAGTTACTATTGCGCTTTCGGAAGCACCTCGTTCCTTCTCGTCGAACTTTTTGCTCTCGAAATTTGGAGATTGCATAGATCCGCTTGCCTTGTCGTGTTTTCCCTTTTGTGCCTGTTCAGAACTGTGCATGTATTTTTTAAACTCGTACGGGCTCGAAGAAGAGCTGTCACAGTTGTTTTGAAGAGACACAGTCGTCGGAGTAGACTGTTTGATGCTCCAGGATGGTGGATCTTGATTGATTAAACGTAACAAAGCGAACTTGTAATGCTTCGTACCATCTGAATTCACGCCTATCCAAAAGTTCGCCACGATATACAGACCATCGTATCTGTAACCAGTTTTTGGAGCAAACTCGTTCAACAGATTGTAACTCCTGATTAATCTCACTGGTATTTGATTCTCGTAATTTTTAATCAATGGATCTGTGTCAGACTTTTCGTCAAAGTATCTCTGACCCGTAAGAGTAAGAAAATTACCAAGATCAATGTCTTCGTTCGAGTTGACACTTGAAGTGCAAAACGAAGTAACTCCGAACGGACCGATTTGGATATTTTTGTCAAAAGGATTATGAACACGGTCCCTGGAACAGTCCATACGGATACCCCACCAAGAGCCGGGTGGAAACTCTGGGATTGGTCCATACGTGTAGTTCATAACCTAACGAGAAAGAAGAACATAGAATTCGTTCACGCAAGAATAAAAACAAAACAATTAGATTAGATCTTACATGTTTGTTACTCCAAGAAGTTGCTTGCATTTCTTCTTTGGATATTTTTAGTTGACAGTTAGAATTGAGTTTAATAAACAATTTTTCCAGATCTTCCTTGCATTTACCGTCCATCTAAAAAATTATTCGTAAACTTATTGTTTTTCGCATATCACATTTTTACACTTAAAAGATACAACACTCACTCGATGCCTGCGGCAAGACTCATGTAGCATTTTCTCGTTTTCTTGTACAGTGTTCGCACAGAGGATCAATGAACCATCGTTCCTCGCCATTTTATAATAGAATTTTATTTGCATAATAGGCACTAACATTACACGCATAAACAGCGAATCATAATATTTTTTCTGCTTATGTGGTGCAACCAAAATCTTGAAGGCACGTCAATTACTCAGATTGGAACACCTGCATACCCTCCCTTCAATTATTCCACACTGTTTGGAGTTTTAAAACTCGAACAGATCCACGTGTTTTAACTTGTTTCTGAACCGATATTTTTTTCTCATTATCGTACGTAAATTAGACACGGGATGAGTTGCTTCAAAAACAAATATGGCGTACTTTTATTTTGTCTTGTGTGTCCGCTACAACGCATCGATCACATATTACGTCGTGCATTTCGTACGAGTGTTGTTCCTCAATCGTTCATGTTCCCTATTGTTTTCGTTACAATGTAGAACGAACAGTAAAATAATTGAACCACGAACGATGCGATTATACTATAAAATATTAAGATCAAATCTATACTCTGGAACGCATCGTGGTACCATAATATCTTGTCCGTGGTAGTACCAACTATCTGCTCGTGCAAATCATTCGAGGGGAATATCGTGAACATTTCTCCCACCTATGCCGCAGAATATATGTAACTCTGTGTGACTCTATATTGCACGGTATAATTCATGACGAAGTAATCGTGTGGAACAGTTGCCCGGAAAATGCAACTTGAAAATCCATAGAGGCACGATGTTTTTAAAAAATGCAAGAATAATCTCGTTCTACGGGAAAAGAGCTATATTGCCTAGCAGTTCTTCCTTGAAAATTCCAAAACGCAATAGTTATTTAGTACTGTACGTATTGTCACGAGTTTCTTATTCTAGATGGGGGTTATTTCGTAGAACCTGTCCGTAGAAAAATAGCGTACGATTATTAGATCATACCCAGTATTTCGAATACATAAAAAATATTCCTTCGTGTTCAAATGTAGCGTTCCAGAAATCGGAGATGATTTACCAGGGAAAGATCCCTTGTTGAATGAAGACAAAAATCCGAAGTTTGATACCATTACTGTAGAGAAATGTATAGCCGCTGTCGGAAAACAAGCGTTGGATTTCGAAAATGAAGTGAAATCCTTAGGGGAGGTTCTAAAAAGTAATTTTATTCAAACATTTTCTGACACCTCTCGGTGTTGATTACATTGTCATAGCTTGTATTGCATAAACAAATTTTCTTTCAGATGAGGAGAATGTTACTGTAGAGAGTCTATTCAAAAATGTCTTGGATCCTATAGAACAAATATACGCGTCCCTGTACATTACATGGGGCATTGCAAAAATATTATATCTTGGTAATCAGAGTGTAATGCCCACAGGATGTTATATAGGTATTCACGAACGTGCCAAGAGAGCTTTAGCTAGTCGAAATATAAACGTACCGATTTACGAGGCATGCCAAAGCATTGTGAATGATAACAATATTAAGTTAAGCTCTGAGCAAAGAACGATCCTGAATAAAATCATATTGGAGGGTAAGCTAAATGGATTAGATCTGAGCAACAGAGACAGAGACGTACTCACCGAGCTGACGTATATACTACTTCGAAAGATCAAAGAATATTCACAAAGGCTGCAGGTTAGTAGACACTAAGTGTTTGAAAACATTTACAAACATTTTAAATTGTAGGCAGTGTTTTTATGTTATGTACTATAGCATAATAAAGTAACATAGTACAAATACTGATGCTCCCTTTTGTAGGTGGCAACCAATCAGTTTAAATTTGTAATAAAAGATGCTTCAACTGTGAAAGATTTTCCAGAGCAGCTTCTAAAGTGTATGGTAACAGACGAAACGCAATACACTGTTGGTCCTTGGACCGTAACACTAAATCCTGCTATTATGAAACCGTTCATGGGTATAGTGATACATTAAATATATTTTCAATATTAGCAAAAGAGAGATTTTCCAATTATCTTTGCTAAACTAAAATTTTGAACTGTTTATTGTTGCACACTAACTAGAACATTGTCCTGACCATGCATTGAGATGGAGAGTTTGGGAAGCAGACGTTACCAAAGCATCAATGTTGCAAGAAAGATTAGTACAAACTAGTACTTTGCTGGAAGAGATTCGATACCAAAGAAAGAGACGAGCGCAATTACTAGGATATAAAACATACGCTGATTTAAGTATGGAAACTAAAATGGCTGGAAATGTGGAGAATGTTTATCATACATTAGACACTTTACTGGAAACAGGTAAAATTTTCGTGGTTGTCAAGGGAAAGCGATAAATGAACAATGTTCGAATCTTTCTTTGCACACAGCTCGTCGTGCCCAAGAAATCGAACTCAAGGAATTAAGTGCATTTATGAAGGAAAAAGCTTGTGACACACCACTTCAACATTGGGACATAGCATTTTGGAGCAAGAGACAACAACTAAGTCAACAAAAGTAATTGAGAAATGAACATTATCTCTGCACAATGGAAACTCTTAAAATGTAATATTGTTTCATGGTCATACAACTTATAGGTTCAAAGAAGAAGATTTTAAACAATATTTCCCATTGCCGAAAGTATTATCTGGTACATTTGAATTCATTGAAAGGTTATTCAGTATAAAGATTGTCGAAGCCAAAAAACCTGACGTTTGGCATAACGATGTCCGATTTTTCGATGTCTACGACCTAAACGAATCGAGTACCACCCCCATAGGAAACTTTTATTTAGATCCTTACGCAAGGGATGACGGTAAAGTGAGGATATCGCATGATTCTGGTTACATGGTGCCCTTGAAAAATAAAAGCAAAGCAAGTGGAACGAAACCATTGGTTGCTTTGATATTTAACTTCCAATCTCCTTTCGGGGAAAAGCCTTCTTTATTATCATTTAAAGATGTTAAAGCACTGTTCCAAAAGGTAATTTTTTTCTTTATATAAACGATCATCGCTTTCTCTAGCATGTTATTTTGTAACTTTAAATGTTGTCATCTAGTTTGGACACATGTTGCAACATATATGTACAAAAGTGGAGTATTCCGAAATATCTGGACATTCAAATATAGAATGGGACGCAGCATTTATCTCTGACTATTTCTTTGAAAACTGGTACATGGCACTTTACTCAATTAATTTCTAACGCTCTTCCATTCATGTAATATTATGATCATCTTCACAGGTTGTACGAACCATCGACTTTGCAACAAATCTCCTCTCACATTGAAACGGGAGTACCATTATCCGCAGAGATGATTAAAATGTTAAGAAGTTCAAAATCACATTTCGCTGGTTACAATTTATGTAAAGAATTGTATTTATCGCGATTCGATTTAGAGTTGCATTCTAGGTAAGATTGACTGTGACAATAGTATATGGTAATGTATTTAATTATTTTTCTTTTATTTTTAGCGACGAATTTTGGAACGATATAATGAATCGCATTTGGAACAAACACTTTGTTTTACCACAGCACAAAGTGGATTGTCACATCTGTTCGTTTGACATTATTTTTAGCGGAGATTTTGCAGCTGCTTATTACAGGTTAGACATGGGAAGTGTGGAAGGAATGCATAGCTACATAAAAAGTTTCAAAATTCTAAGATCGCAATCATTTTTATTACAGCACTATTTGGTCGCAAATGATTGCTGCCGATTTATTTAATGCTTTCGAAGAGAAATCGTCGAAAAATTTAATGGAGGGAATGATACAAGAACTCGGTAACAGATACCGTGCAACGTTTATGGCCTTAGGAGGAAGTCAACCAACAAGTGAGGTTTTCCGAAAGTTCAGAGGCAGGGATCCTAATCCAAAAGCACTTTTGATAAATATGGGATTAGATGTTGAAGCCAGTATGTTAGAGTCTAATGCCAAAAAGCAATAACAGAATCTAAGATATCTTAAAGACATAACAGTGCAAGAAACATAGTTTTCTTCTTTGTATAATAAATCAAGAAATGTAATTTATATAAATATGAAAATTGTAAAATCTTTCATTGTTCAAGTTTATTTAATTATTACACAATATACAACTTTTTATGTTTAGTTTTCAGTTACTTACAATAACTCTTTGCGGTACATTGTATCTTAAATAGAAGTAATGTTTCTAAACTAGTAAATATTTGAAAGAATAAAATCTTCTTTAATCGTAAAAGATTTTTACATGTATTTACAAAATGTTTATTATTCATATGCTTAAAAGTCTGTACAATTGAAATGCACATAGAAATCTACATATAGTGGAATTTCTTCAATTTAAAATTATGCTTTTCTTCGTTTAAATTAGTGCCACGACGAGAATAGAAACAAACAGAAGAATTATTACTATCCAATACCCACAAGTGCTATTCTTAGAACTGATATTTTGTACTTGTTGCGTTTTGTTAATTAATGATTGATCAGTTGTATCCATATGATCGGCTAAATTGTCGATTATTTCTGCATAAAAAAATGAATTGTTAAGTAAATCTTCTCGCGTCTTCTCATTTACAGTATGAATGAATATCGATTACCATTTTGATGATCTACTTCGTTACTAATGCTTTGACCAATCTCCTTTTGCCTTGCAATGACTTTACATAATTCTTCTAATCCCTTGTCTTGTTCTAGAAAATATTAACATGACATTTATATTGAACTGAATATAACAAAATATAGGTACCACAGTTGTACCTTGTAAAATCCTGTCCTGTTGAGTTCTAAGATCATCAACATCTAGGTCTATGAGTTTCTCGTCCTCGTCGTCGTCAGCTGCCCAAGAAGTTGTGCCTCCATCCGCAAATGCTGATGCTGTTGGTGCAAACAAATTTGTGCGGGAATTCACAAAACTGTCTGTACGAGCATCGTACAGTCTCTGTAATTGTATGTCTTTACTCTGTAGTACTTCTATCTGACGTGTTCTCCGTTCTGCTTCTTCAAGAGTTCTATTTACCTGTATTTTAAGGAAATCATTTATGCAAGGCAGCAACGATAGAAATATGTGTCGAGCATTGGAGAAAAGGATACATAGTTTTAGATCTTAACGCATCATCCACTTTACTTCTAAGCCGTTGAACATCCATGCTATACTTTTTCAGACGAAGTCGTACAGTAGACGAATAATGCCCGTACGTTCTTGAAGCTTTTGGAAATCTATTGCGGGCCGTAAGTTGTTCCATGATGGACCTAAACAGCTCTTCGCAGGCATCATACTCTGTTAACCTATTTACAAATGTATTGATGAAAAAATTCCGGTAAAATTAATTATTGCATAAATCACGGTTTTTACCAGGGGTCGGAGTCTTCGAAAGAAATCATTTTCGTGGAATTATTACGCACACTTTTGACGTATTGGAGGTTCTTACGAATCTAATGTAATATTCGATGTAACGTCAAAACGACAGATTGTCCCTTTAATGTGTACTCTGAAATGTTTTGTATACAATACAGCTAACTATACATTGTAATTCAGTGAAGTTCTTTATTCTTCGATCGAAGTTATCTTGCTTGCATAGGTAACTGCATAATTGCAAGTGCATTAATAAATGAAAAAAAATGTTCAAGAAAAATGTACACGGTCGCAAATACGGGCACGACTTCCAGTAAACGATTTATTGTAAAGAATATACAATAAGTGCTCCTTATCGTCCATTCACTTAGAATACGCTCGGGAGTAGATGAAGCTATTTTGTTTTTCCTCTCATTGGCTAACAATTTATAATTGCAAAAGTATTACGTGTTACTTGTCATAACATGAACCACAGAGCATTCTTACAGAGGCAAAACTATAGCGTCTTTTGGCAGTCAATTTTCTGTGCGCTTGCGTTTGTAAATTAGTCCCTCATGGATACATCATGAGTGCAATGATGTGACATACCCTTATTTTTAGCAGAGAGGAACAGAGAGTGCTCGCGCCCAGGGTTCGGTATCACCGATATAGTGCTGCCCTCTACTATAATTTTTAACCTGGAACAGAATCTGTATTATCTTTTAGTCTGGATCAGGTCACCGACGAGATATATTTAAGCTTCTCGTAGATCTAGTTGCAACATTTATCGTTTGTCAGCGTAGAGGGCGTAAGAAATCTTGTTGATGTTAACTATGTCGGTATTTCAGATCGTGAGACAGGAAACCCCATATGGTGATTGGTCTACTCCTATACCTCGTCTGTGCCGGAACTGTCTTTCCTCGGGTAGTGTGGTCGGCAAGAAAGGGATTCGCCCTTTGGCCGATAAAGTAGAAGCCATCGCGAGTTATCCCAAGCCGGTAAACCAAGCGGAACTCAGCAGTTTCTTCGGCATGGTAAACTTTTACCGACGGTGCATACCAGGTGCAGCGGAAATTCAAGCTCCGCTGGTAGACTGTTTTAAGACTGGGCAGAAGAAGGACATGGTCGATTGGTCGCTTGAGACCGAGGTCGTTTTTTAAAAGACCAAGGCAGCTCTGGACAACGCAGCTACACTGGCGCACCTGTCATCCAGGGCCAAACTGAACATGATAATGAATGCCTCGGACATCGTGGTTGGAGCGGAGTTGCAGCAATTCCGGGACGACGCTGGGAGCTCCTAGCATTCTTTTTCAAGAAGTTCAATGCGGCCCAGCAGAAGTATGGACAGCGCCTACGACCAGGAGCTGCTGACGATGTATTCGGCTGTCAAGTACTTCTGATACGCCTTCACCATATATACGGATCACAAGCCGCTGACCTTTGCCCTCAATCAGAAGCCCGAGAAGTGCACGCCTATCCAGTTTCGGTATCTGAATTATATTGCACAATTTTCGTCAGATATTCAGCATGGGCAAAGACAACTCCACCGCCGATACCCTGTCTCGCATCGAGGAGATGATCGCAGAATGTTATGAGAATGCTAGAATGATATGAGGCGCAGAAGTAGGATGATGAGCTCCGACAGACGTGTTCTGCGACATCTCTATAGGTCACGCTCGCCCTCTGGTACCGTCAGCTTTCCGGAGAGGCGTATTCGACAACCTGCACAACCTGGCGCACGCTGGACCGAAAGCGACGGCGGAGCTAGTCACCCAGCGCTTTGTCTAAATCGAAACTTAAACTTTTTTATTATGAATTATTTTTTTACGAGACCTTCACCAATATGTTTGTTGAATTTTTTATTAAAATGATACGAAACACAATACAATTCGGGTCATATTTACACTAATTTTCCGTTAATATAATTGTAGTAGGAAGTAACTTTCATCGTTCATTAAAAAATGAAAATTCTATAAATATATTGGCAAAAGTCTCACAAAAAATAAAGAAAAATAAAGAGTTTCTCTTATTGGATTAGTAGTGGTTGCCTGGTCTAACACCGACATACCTGACCCATGTTGCGTTCACACTCCTCGGTGGTGGCACACAGTGGGCAATTTGGACGCAATCGGATTCAAAATCAAAGAATTTTCGATAGAAATGAGGTAGAGCGATGAAATTTTTTAAAAATTAAAGCTGAAACTTTGTAGAATATGAGAAAAATAGGGAGATTGTGGTACGAACGTTTTTTAACCTTGAGAAAATTCGTTAAACTTGCACAAGAAAATTGTGGTTTTTCCAATACCACACGCGGAAAAAATTTTCTTTTAACATGTTATACATCATTTTCCATAGATTTTTTCACGCTGATTTTAAATCTGATCTCAAAATTAGTCTACGACCTCAGGATTTTGCAAAAAATAGATTTTTGTAACAATGACTAATGAAATCATTTTTTCGTTGAAATGATTTGATGACATACTAGTTTGAAGGTATATCGTATTCGCATATATAAAATACAATAAAGACAATAATAATGAAGTATTTAAATGTTTTGAGTTACTTACGAAACATGAAGCACTTTGCATCTCATCACTTGACGTTTCGCTGTCATTGCTACTTCCACTTTCTGCAGACTGTGTGTGGCTGTAATGTAGTATAAATTAGATATCTATTGTCCATAATTATATTTTCATTTGCAGAGGAAGTAAGGTAAGTATTTAATTTTTTTAACTCACGTATTTTCATCAACGAAGTTTCGAATATCGGATTTAAAAAAGAAGAATATTAGTAAAAGATCGATTAAAATTGTACCAAAGAAAGAAAGTTAAAAACTTGATTTTGAATCCGATTTCGTCCAAATTTCCCACTGTGCGGCGGCTCTCGAGCTTTTTAGTCTCTCACAGGGTATACCCCGTTGTAGTGGGGATAATTCCGCAACGGCTAATTCAGAAGTCTCGGTGATGTATATCCACGGATTCACTGTACTTACGGCACACTCTTTGAGATGTCGGGGTGTTTAATTGGATACTGCTTATAACCACAAACAATTGCAGTCAGTATAATAAGTAAAATGTATCTGGAGATGTAACTAGTACAATTAGTATACTTAGTAACACGTGGTAACATGTAGTCACTCAAAGCTTTTTCATTTCGCGAGTTTCGCTATATCGGTGAGTTAGTCTCATACAATTTCTCATTTTTCCAGAGCATATTTGATCGTGATTCCATTAATTTCTTGTTTTTTAATCTCAGTTTAGTATTTTTAATCTTTACTAAATTTTAATATCTAATAATAAGAAAATCCCGCCATTATTCCAAAATGATGGAATCGTTCATTATAAAAATTGTAGTATTAGTAGTACCCCCATATTTCAACAGAAAGAACAGTTAGACATGTGTAGTATGCGATGCGATACCTAGATTGTGGACGATGATGGGCTATGATATCCGTACGTTCTGTATACAGGAGGGTATGTCAAATTAATTGCAGTTCCAAAAACATACCTCGAAACTTTGTGTTTAGCAAAGAGCAACTTACTGGAGGTGTAGACAGAGAAGGAACACATATTACAGTGAATTCTCGATATAAGTCCTTTACGCGGTTCCGGCGAAATCTGTGGTTCTAGCCGAACGTTGCATTTTAATTGCACAAATCTTGTAAAAAATTAATTAATAATAAAAAAGTTTCAAGTTTTGATTTAAATTCCTAAGCTTACGCCAATCTTTCATCTTTCCCGAACGCTTCGACTCTCCGCATCTCTTTCTTGTCTATACGCTGTTCTTCTTTGCGTCCTAAACTTGAATAGTTCATTACACAAGTAAATATCATCGGAATTATATCATATTTCGTATCATTTTCATTAGTAAAATGCTACGAATATGTTGGTGAAAATCCCATAAAAAATAATGAAAAATAAAAAAATTTTGTTATTGGATTAGTAGTGGTCTTCTGGTCCCGCACCGATATATATACACTCGACCATGTTATGTTACACTTTTTTTCGAGGTTTCTGATTTTTTATAACGAGGATCTGCTTAAAAATCTGAATTATTTACAGTATATGGATCTGGTTATTTAACATCTGCTAGACTCTTTTCAGAATTTTCGCATATGATTAAATAGGGAGAATGGGGCAAAAACTAATGTTTTCCATTTTACCCCACAACTACCCGTCCGGTCGAGATATTGAGCCAACATTTTACACAACATGGTTTTTTCTTGATGCCCTATCGAATGGTCCGCTAGCCTTTTAAGTTTGTCCAAGGGCATTTTAGACCTTTAGGCCTTTAGTGTTCAAATACTTTTTGGGCCCTTTCTTTCGCGCACAATTTTTCATCGTTGTTTTCCTGGCATGGAAAACCGAGGGGAGAGACGCGGTTTACGTACATACATATATGCAGTTGCGCGCGCTTGTGCAACGACTTCCTGCGCTTCAATCGCGAGCGAGTTCAGTCAACGAGTCGCGTTCGTCAATGCTGCGAGGTCTAGTGCGCGTTTTTCCGAACGTTCCGCCGTGTATTTCATCTCTACAGGTGAGTACACGTCATCTGGATATATCCGTGTTGACTTCACGAGAGATTAACATTGGCTAATATTAATTAGCTGAAGCTGTAAACCGGAAACTTAAGTTTGGTTCATTAAAAATCTAATGTTCATCGGCAACGAGCGTTGTTAAGATTTTGGTTTTCATTTGAAGCTTAATCGGTACAGAGGGAGGGGAACAGATTGGTGAAGGAAGAGAGAGAGGGAGGGTGGGAGAGAGAGAGGGAGGTGGGTCTCGAATATTTTAACAATGTCCTTTCCGTGGAATATCTATGTCGTAATATTTTTTATTTATTGTAGAATAATATTTTGTGTAAATTGATAGAGTTTCTGTGTGTATTTATTTACAAATATATTTTTTATAATTGTAAAATACACTCCGACACCAATTTGTAAAAAGTTTGTATTAGGTTGTTTCGAAAGTTCGTTTCGTTTTCGATTAACGTTCACAACGCAAAATAATTTTTTAAGAAAGAAAATGGTATGTTAAGTTAGAGGAAGCTAATTAACGAAAAAGTGAACGCGTTGTTTGTGTATGCCGCGTTGTTTAACAATACGAAACATACAAATCTTGAAAAAACTTTTGGGTCAACGTTAATAGATTTTAATAAACCTTTATGCATTCATATAATGTTCTTTGATCTAAAAAAAGGCATAAACTTTTATTAGAGTCTGGATTGAATTTTTATTAGATAGCTATAGAGGCAAATTTTATTTACAATTTTATTTGCAATCGACCAATCACAATTTCTAAATTATTTTTTACACTTAGTAAACTAATATTTTTAATATGTCAGAGAACCTCAAAGTACTTGATTCAATTTTAAAAGAGTTATTTGTTTTTAAGGGTATACGAACACTTTCGCCCACCAGTGTGTACTAATGAAAGTTGGAAAGAAATATATTTGTTGCACATTTAACAAAATTAAAATAAATATGTATGCATATATTACATAATATAATAAGAACTTCGCTAAAGGCTGAAAAATGGCATTTATAAATAAGTAAACGTCTGAAAGCAGCACGTTTATAGAAATATTCTTTAATATACTGATTGCAATATTATAACTTTTTTATAACGCAGCTGCTTTTGATATCAGGAAATTCCTCATTAATTCCATCCGCCATATTTTCAGCTCTCCATCCGAGCTTCAGGTAATGCCGAGAAAGTAACTGGCCTTTAAACTTGAACTTGGGTCGTTCACCTTTAAGAGACATCCTCGAACAAAAATTTCATTTTTCGGCTGAGTTATTAAAAATCATCGTACTCCCTTAAAGCTATGACAGTGTAAAGCTTAAAATGTCTGTTAACATCGAATAATAAATTATTACAACAATTTTGGGGCACCCTGTATACTGGTTTGGGGAATCAAACTAATTAACCTTATTTACAGGTTACGCAAAAGAAAACATCTCATCATAATAGCTACGATTCCAAGGACAATAATTACCCAATATGTTATTGACATGATATTCAAGACGGTGCACTTATTCCATATAAAAAATGTTAAATAGAGCAGTAATACAGCCTGTAAATGATTAGGGGCCGAAAGTGCACCAAAAATATTTTCCCGAAAAATTATTTAAAAATAGTATAAACATAGTTAAAAAATGTTTTGACAATGGTGTAATAACAATCATACGGTTAGGAATCGAGAAAACATCTGATTAACGAAAAAAAGAAATTGACTTGGGCGGGATTCGAACCTGGTCCAAAAAGTCTACAGCGGTTTCGCAGTCGGAGATTATAGCCGCTGCATCAGTCATATAGTGCATATAATTTTCGTTTTTTTCTTTTGTTCTACTCAAGTTTTAATGCCTCCACGATGTTTCTTTGAACGTATGAATGTTTAATATTACATAATATATTTTTAAGAGAATTATAACTTAATTTTTCACTGGAAACACGTCGAAAAAAGTGATTTTGATTTTTTCAATTATGACGCACCAAACTCAGAAATTTGAAAATGATATGATTTTTTCTCAGAATTTTAAATTGTCATTAAATGAGGAAATCTGGATTTTAGATTAACTACCCTTACAGATGAGGTAGCTGGTTGAAACTTGGCAGAGGTGTTTTTTTTTTTGGTAGGCTACCGAATGATTCAAATTAGATTACAATAAGGCCGTGGCTAATTTGATCCCCAAAACCGGTTATAGCTTTTGTTGGATAACTATCCAACAAAACAAGTACCGGTGGGAACTTTGGTTTCTACGGATTTTTTCCCGCTTTTTGGCTATTTGGCACCACTGTGCGACGACGGACCATACTGCGGGGCCTAAGTCGCACTACCTGCAGGTCATATTCCAACCAGGTGTGTAATGTCATAAATGTTTGCTCTTCTGATTAGGGGTCGGTACATTTACGAACTGAAGGTCTCTGTTCCTGAACATATCGACAACGTCTCGTAAATGGAAAATTTAGTATTCAAATACTTTTTGGATTCACCGTATATTCGCAATACAATTTCTTAACTCTAAAAAAAGAAAAAAAAAAGAAACGGAAGTTGCTATCACAAAATCTTAAAAATGTTTCAGAAGTTGCATTATCAGTAGACTGCGGATTTTATGGATTTATGACAAAAATTAGTAGGTGTAATTTTAAATAATAAAAATATTAGAAAAATTTAAACATACGACTATATCATTTTGAATCTGCTAAACATAATAAGAAGGAAAATAAATGTCTATTCTATTTCAATTCGGTTCGTTGTAATTCAGGTAAAATATTTTTATTTTGCGTAAAGATCCACAGTCTAGTTATCAGTTGTAAACTATTATGAAGGATTTTTAAACAATAACAGTAATTTTAATGTTCGTGAAAGCATAGAAGTAGGAAGTAATAGTGAGAATGGCACCAAAAAATTGAGAATATTTCTGTGGCTACTAACAATAACAAAATCGAAGATGAAGATTGTTAATTGGGAATATTCGAAGAAGAATAGTCAGGAATGTAAAAATAAATACTTTTAATTGTTAAGTAAACATTCTCTTTTATTGACATTATTTCTTTTCTGGTTTAAGAAACTATCGATACGTTTACAATATGTGTTTTCAAAGGATGTGACGTCTCAAACATTAATCATTGATGTAACATTATCAGGTATAGCTTCTTAAGTTCATTAATTCTAATCAATTATAATTTAAATATTTAGAAAATAAAATTATATATAGAAACGAATGTATCAAGAAACGACATTACTTATGGGTGCCCCGAAATTTATTACTTATGGGTACCTATTACTTATGGGTTGTAAGTTGTAAATCTAATTCTGCTTATAACTCGATGAAAGCTTCAATTTAATAATATCAATGTAACCCATCACAGGCCTAACTTAATCATAATGGATAGCCTAAATTTATTGTCAATGGAACAAAACCCTTGAATCAATAGTAATCCGTTTAAATTAAAACTAATGTGACGCAAATTTAGACATAGTCGAGCCTTATACACAGCTAATTCGAACATAAAAACATTTTGACAGGGTCCATTCAAGTTCAATTGGATAATTTCATTAAAAGTGGATTTAGAGAGTAGTGGTTAGCATTTAGACAGTCATAACACAAACATAAATACAATTGATTTACCAAGAGACAATATACAGATGATTTAAATATAGATACGCTCAGTGCGGACTTCAATTAACTAATTATATTTCGAAGGAATCAATCGACACGTTAGTAAGCAAATAATATCTATTAACAGTATCTTAATAATTTGATTAATTCTAAGTTAATTTAAATCGAATTAAGATCTCAGTCAATAACCGAAATATAAACAAACGCCAACTGAAACATCGCAAACGTTTATTTCACACGAAAAAGATAACTCGGAACTAACGGGTGAGATTTAACTCCAACTTAACGCACACTTTACTCGAACATAACACTATTCGAGTAAAAGAATTGACTTTACATATAGAAAAGACATGTAGTTTAGTTCAATTGTAGTAATTGTAGCCTTGTTTGGCTAACAAGTATCGTGTTACATTAAGCTAAAACTAATTTTATTAGTTACAAAGGATTGGAAAACTGGCCATTTCGCATAAGTAACACTGTGTACTCAACAAAATGAACGCTTCCCTTTTACAAAATAGGTCTGCAACTACGCAGAATAATATAAATATGAAACACGTATGATCCAAATGATTCTGAAATACATAAAAATAGACGTCATACCCTATATTTAGACGACACCAATTACGTTATCAATCATAAAAAAGAAATACCGCCAATTGCTGTCTGCCAAATTGTGCGTTTTTGTTTAAACAGTTGTATGCAGACTTTTTCAATTACGTATACGACAAACAGTACCGATATGCGATATTACCAGTATGCTTTTATGACTGAAGTAAGTTTTTGCAGTAAAATACAATTGCGAGAACGTTTCATTAGGTAGACAATATTTATACAATATTATTTTCTTTACGTTTAAGAAAAGAATAACTAGTATTTAGGATAGCAAAGAATATCTTACCGAAGAATTTTAACAAACTTTCATATTTTACTGCTCAATATGAATTTAAACATAATATGTATAAACTTGAATTCAGGTGACATTGTATTTAATCGTACTTATTATGATATAAAATAATAGGAAAAACATATGTATTCAACTTTTATTGTTTAGAACATGTTTCACGTTCACCTTATCCAATGGAATGTCGTAATCGAATTTAACACGCGTGATTAGAGCAATGCATAAATTATGGATAGACAGCACTGCTGCGTTTCTACATACAGTCGTATTACAATCGCAATTGAGAACTCGCAGTACGCATAAGCTATCGTATTGTATATCCACAGTACTAAGTTACAAAATAATCCTGCAACAAATGCAGCTCGTTACACGATACAGTAGTTACAATCAACAAACTATTTCCTTACGTCGCATTAAACAACCATTTCGCCGGTTTGTGGTTGAAAGGCAGAACACCATTAGTAGACTGCAGATCTTTACTTAAAATAAAAACTGTTTGCATTCATTGCAAGAAAGAGGAGTCGGAATAGTTTCACTCTTTAATCATTTTAGAGAATGGAAAATAATATTGATACTTTCAAATTTTCTTAATTTTAAGATTAAGTTAAAATTAAAATTAAATTAAGTTTAAAATAAAAATTCACTCATCTTTGTTATAAACGCATAAAACCTACAGTAGTCTAGTCACTAATTACCAATGCCTACTTATAGGAACACCTAAAAACCTTTCATAACACCCAATCTGAGCATACATTTAAGATGTCTTGTAATTACATTTTGAAAATAGAAAATGTGTCTTTCTTTTTTTTTTAAAACACTGAAGTTATTCTGCCTTACTACTATACACTTATACACATTATCTTCGGCCTCACTATCATATTTTAGGTGAGATTTACGTTATCAATAAAAGATTCAAGGCATTCGCTTTTTATAAATTAATCAAATTTACCGCATAATAATTTACTAATTTAATTCAACTATTTTCTACATTTATGAAACTTTCAATTCCATTCGTTGCACACATTTTTATATTTTTGTACTCACATTCAGTAAATTTGAAAAGTCAATAAATAGAATTAACTTATGATATCGATAATTCAGTACGCTCACGTAAATTGTTAAACAAGCGAACTAAGACTATACGTACACCTAGAATGTACATGTTTTAAAAGTCAAGTAAATTCGCTTACCAATAATTCTATCATTTTTATTTATTGACTGATAAAAGACGACATATGTATTTAATTTATAATTCATACCGAGCAACTTATGCATATCGTTAATTGTGATGAGATATTGTTTATTTTTCATTGATCCGTCGTCGATTCGTAATAATTGTATAGCGCCCCCCCCCCCCAGTTCCAACCAATTCATTTGGAAGCTGATTTTTGTTGATATAAACTACACGGTAAAATTGTAACAGTATTGCAACTAGTATTACCCATTGTGTGACACGTTCACTGCGCTCTGAATGAGAACCGCTGGGAGGTCTCTCACTCAAAGTCTATCATCGCCTTCAGAATCCGGGGTCATGAAAGATTCCCTCGTAAATTTACTTGGCAGCCTCGGCTCGATTAAGTTTCTCCTTCTCGTCCTCTCCGAGCTGGTTCATCGTCACTTCGTAGCTAGCACTGGTTTTCCTCTTCGAGCCGCAACAAGTTGTGAAATACGTGTCACCGATCCCAAAGTTTTCCCCATCTTCGATGGTCTCAGGCATCGGTTGGTTGACCGTCTCGGGCAAGTACAATGCTAAGAATCCGGACACCAATGCGACGAACCCGAACAAGACTGCCGGAACTTTGGGGTTAAGCGAGTCCAACAGCATGATCATTGGCGTTAAAGCTCCGCTGAGCCTAGCGCACATAGATCCGATGCCCAGAGCGGTGTTCCTAACCACGGTGGGGAACAACTCGGCTGTATAATTGTAGATGACAGCGAAAGAACCGGCTATGCAGGCTTTCCCGAACAAAACAATTGCTACGATCGCAGAAGCGGCCAGGCTACTTCCTGTCGGCACACTGGAGGCTACGATACAGCAGACTCCGCCAATCAGCATGAACGTGCTAACCAGACATCTTCTTCCAGTCTTGTCCATCAAACAGATCATTAGAATGTAAGAAGGTAATTCGACAAGGCCATTCAGGAACAACATGAGGAAAGGATTGCCAACCAGGTTGCCAGCATTCAGCGACAACCCGTAGTAGACGAGGGAGTTGGCGAACCAGTTCAAGCAGACGTTTAACATCTTCTTCCTCAAGTTAGGCGTTTTGAAGAGGTCCAGAGCCCCGTGCGATTTATCTTCTTGTCTAACATGCTGGACCTTGGCTTCGCTGATCAGTTTAGCTGCGTCAATGTCCACGTGATTTCCATTCATCTTCAAACCTTTTTGAACGATCACCAGGGCTTCGCTGACTCTACCTTGAGCCCAAAGCCATCGCGGCGATTCATCCATCAGCCACCAGTGCCCGACCAAAAGAGCACTGTGCAGACCATAGACGATCTGCAGCGACATCCTGTCTTTGATCACGGCTCCCCAGACAGCCACCAGCATGAATCCAACTGCGAACGCTAACTGAAACATCACTCCGCAGACCGTCCTCTTCGATGCACCGACCAGCTCCATGGTCAAGACGAATCCTGTGATGTAAGCGCCGGCCGATCCGAAGATTCCATAAAGGAATCTCAGAGACAGGAAGATATAGTAGTCGTTCACCAAAGCTACGGTCACTCCGAGGATCAACTGAGCTACACTGGACACGTAGAAGATGATCTTGCGGCCGTATTTGTCAGCCAGGCTGCCCAGGGTCACTGCACCGATGAAAACACCAAACATGTAGGTCGATTGGGCGAGCGAGCCCATCCAACGTTGCGAACAGACGAAATTCCATTCCATTGCACGCGACGATTGAAAGTACTGGGTGTCGTAAGTCCACGAGTTGCATTTTTGCATAGTATTGTTGGCGTCTAAGTAGTGACAAGCGTCCACGACCCGAGGCAGATCTTCGAGCAGCAATGACGCGTTCCAATTTTGATCGGCCGACGAAGCGTTCAGAGACTCCAAGGATCCCGGAATGTTGCATTTGTAAGGGGGGACGGCTGCGACTGTTAACAGCGTCATCATGTGAAGTCCTGCTGTCAACGCACCGAGAATGTGCAACGAGAACTGCCAACATTGGTATTTGCCAAACTCGCCCAGATGCGACATCAGTTCCTCGAGGTTCCTGTCGACACTCGCCATCGTTGATGCTATCCGGAGGAATGGAGAATCGAATCGTGATCGCTTCACTATTCAAGTCCGATACGGGATGTTTTACTAGGTCTGGACAGTTACCGAACAGTTGTTTTTGTGTTACATGTCTGCCAGAAAAAGATCCAGAAGAGCTTCACAATTCTAGCAACACTTGTTTCAAATCTAGCTTCGAAGTATTATTGGTCCTCTATAATGGCTGCTGTGCTCTACCTGCACCTTTTTCTTAAAATTATTATTTTTTCGCTGTTAATCTTATGACTTTTAAACTAGCAGTAGTTGTATTTTTCAGGTACAAGTTCTTCCATCTGATTGTTCGGAGATTCTTCTTGTTTTTCTATTATAGTTATAATTAAGTTATCCGCGCCCTTCTTGTATTGCTAGTACTTGACGCGAACGGTTTAGAAAACAAAACGAAATTGATGGTTAAGCTTGAAGAAGCTGGTGGTTGCACGATCGTGTGAAGTGGTCTGTTCCAATGCCCACGGTGAACTGGATCACTCGGCTGAAGCTGGCACGGTGAACAACAGCAACAACTCCTCGTAAGCTGTGTCCGCGTTCAATTGACTTTCCACGAAATCTGCTTGACGACCTTGGATCTTAGTCGTGTACGTTTCTTGTCAGATTGTCCGTATCGACTCGAACAGGTTACTCTTGACCGAACAAAATTCGTGCGACGACTCCGGAGATGATCAGTCTGAAAACAAACACGTAGAAATCAAACACAAATATTCCACGCGATTAAACTGGTTGCAACAGTAGATACGGACCAAAAATTTCAGTAGAATTTTCTGACAATCTTTGAAATTCGTATGTAGATAGGTATTATCCACTAAACATTAAATTCTCGCAGTCAATTTGACATGTTTTGGACACACCGTGATATAAATATAATCACCACGTTCGTCATCACTAACAAAATCTTCGAATATTTGGTGATATAATATTCAGCAAGAAACACTTAACGAAGGTAGTTTCGGAATCCTAAAAATATTATAACAAAGATTGTTGAACATTTAGCAGTTAAATTTTTGAATTCTGTTTATAATAACACTTTTAAATTTTACATCTCTTCCCTGAGTATCCTCTCCGCATACTTCTGTTTACCTTCGATAGTAGTGAAAACGATTCAAATGTTCATTGCAAGTGAGACACCCAGTGTACATATACCGGGAAAAACCGCGTACTGTTCGCATTAATATGTTGCGGTTAAGAAACTGATAGGCACATATTCTTTCTCGATAATAGTTACGTATGAAAAGTATGTATCGTTCAGAACGTTATATTCAGAATTGATATTGAGAAAAATTTTGATGCATAATTTTTATTATTTAATAACGCATAAAGTATTCGTAAGAAATATGTATGCACATCGAAAAGAGTATTTAAGGTACTTAAACGCACTATATGCAACTTAGAATACTGTATTCGCGTAGCCTAAGGTGATACTTCGAGCATGTTCTTTAGTCAGTTCTCGTCAAATCAGCATTGAAAAGTTGTGCCAAAAAATCATTTTGTTCCTCGTGCTCATTAAATTTCTTGTGATGTTTGAAAGCATCTGTGGTATTTAAAACACAACTAAATATGTATTGCATATTAAATATTGGTTATACATCTATCCATGTATTGTTTCCTACATGGATTTTGTTAAATATTCCTTCTGATGTATTTATTGAAGTTACGTGGAATGGGAAGCACATGTTCGTTAACTCGAACCTGTTTGCGCTTTTTAAGTCGTACCCGTGGTACGACTTAACGTTCCATACGTTTTATAATGTAAGCGCAGTAAAAAAAATTAACGAATTAACGTCGTCTTCATATAAAGATTATCTGCAAAAATGTGGAGAATAAAAAGAGACGTCTGTGAAGCGAAAAATAATAACAGGAGCATCCAATAAGAAAAAAAAAAGAATAATAATGAGTGGTATTGTACTCTTTGTGATGAGAATAGGAAAGATAATATGATTCAGTGCCTAAAATGCAAAATTTGGATGCATGACAAATGTGCTGGAGTGTCCAAAAAAGTCAAAAAATTCATTTGTATTAATTGCAAATAAATAAATTATTATTTAACTAATATTTACACTGATTTTGATATTACTTTGGTATAGGTACGACTTTGGGATCGGAGGTACGACTTAACAAACCGGTTTGATAAGTCATACCGATCACCTATTTTTTTTAATTGATGTTTTACAGAAATATAAACAGTTCTGATGCATTATTTTCATACGAATAAAAGCTGTATTTACTAAAGTTGGTATATATATCGCAAAACCGATATTTTGTTGCAAAATTTTCAATTTAGAGATAATTTTATTTTAGAGGTAGAACTTAAGCAACCCTTCCCCTATGTACTTCCTTTACATTGCAAAAACTTATTTTATTTTACAAATCGAGCGTAAATCCAATTTTTCGAATCAAGCGCGCAGATAAAATGCAATTCGCCACTGTATAAGACTCGAACCTTTTCCGTTGAATGATATTTCCATTGTTCCTCATTTTTCAGGCTCCGCCACAATTTTTAACAAAGACTCGAAAAGTTCTAGTAAGATGCTTGACGTTCGACTGAGCTCAGAATCACACGGCAGTCTCTATAAACGCGTGTGTAACGCCTTATCACGTGTACAGATAACGCGATGGTTTTGGTTGCCATTCACTGGAAGTAGGATCGATTACTCTGATTTCGTAAGAGTTTTCCCATTTGATAACGTTATTCAACAGATAAGTTCCGATGCCTGTAAATGCCAGAATGTTGCTAGTTTGCCACAGCCTTGCTTTCTATATGATTGTGACCTTCTGCGGTTGCATCGACACTTATGCTGCATCTAATACGAAAATTAGAATTTTCCCATTTTCTCCGTTTACAGGTTAGAAAAAAATAAAATTGTGGTCCGAGTGAATTGCAACCTTCTGAAATTGATTCTTAGAGTAAATGCAAATAAATTATGCGTAGCGCAAGGACTTGGCGCGACCAGGTCTATATACACTCATGTATACAATATTTTTACACTATTATTACCGCGCCATTGAAACAATGTATCTAATGACTTAATGATGTTAATTCGACCTTAATAAAGAAACAATTTTATAAAAAAACCGGGTTGTTTCTGAACCATACTATGAAAACATATTACTATAGATTGAATTCTGTTCATGTTAAATGAGCCGTTCAATGCAAAAATAGTGCAAGTCGAAACATGCCAAAACAATGAACCATCGGACAATGAATTAAGTAAAATTAATTAAATTAATTAAAAGGAATTAAGTAAAAGTTCTACAACACACAATGATGTTATGTTTGTGTTATGCAAGCCACGCTAAAAATGTGTTAAAATCATTTCATTCAATGACGATTATACAAAACAACACGGGCAAGGAAATACACCACTTAACAAGACGCTTCGAACGATAAAATAATGTCTAAAATAATTTTCATTCGTCCAAGGCATACTTGATTTGTTCGAAAAAGGTGTTAACATGTTTAAAAGAACTGCATGCTCAATTCTCGCATAGTGTCAAATTGATTTGTAAACTTTTTATACCTGCAGGGCCTTGATCGTTTTCCTAAAGTACTTCAGAACAACCGGTCCCCGTCCATCAGATTTTTCACTGTCTATTTTTTCGGATCTATTTTTCTATGTTCCGCGCAACGATATTCTTATCGAAATAATTTGACACGTTCGTTGGGCCTAACGCGCGTTCAACCACTCCGATCATACTTTGTGAATGGCTCGATGGATATCAAAAGGCCATATTGCCAAGTTACTTTCACACGATATTGCGATCATCGGCTCTCGACGCGGTATTGCGTACACCTTACGAGTCTACCAAGTGACACGATCGGGTGCCAATGAACTATCGTTAGCATAAATGGAAATGAAACGAGTCTGACACCGCATGTAATCATTGGCCTCAAGTTCATAAATTATCACGCCTCCGGTATACAATGGATTGACAAATGCATCCGTGTAAATAGTTTCCCGGACTTCATTAACGCAACTGACAATTACGAAGGCCGAGTTCTATCGGCATGTGAAAAATATTTAATGATTTCTGAACGGAACTTACTTCATTATTCGTATAGTAACGCTATATTTATTCCCGAAAAAGAAATATGAAATTTTTTTAAGCTTTCTAACTCAATTTCCAATAAAATTGTCAAATCTCGAGACCTTATTTTTTACAGGGTTTCTCTCTCCTATGGAACACATTCCATATTTCGTTCTTTAACCTTTTTTGCAATTCTTTAATCGTGCAAATCAATTATTTTAAAATTTTACGAGGTAAGAAACGTGGATAGCAAGTAGCTTCAGGAATGGTTTCTGAGGAAAACTTGATGAGATTGCTCAATGATGAATCTACTGATAAACTTATTAGCCACTTCAGATTCGTTCGTTGTGAGTCCACGCAAGATATTTCCCAAGATCTAACCAGGAAAATACCATCCCAGATTTATTAAAGGAATTGCTAGCTAATTTAACACTAAACCTGTCACAGTCAAACGACCAGTTTTAAATTCCACGATTATTAAAATTATAAAAACGCACTCATAAAATATGACGAAATAAACCTTGTTCTAGCATACGGACAATCTGAATATATATAACGTTGTAATTTTTATGAGGCAACATTTACTAGATACTTTTAACATTTGGCACGTTGAATATTAAATATTTAACAGACGATCATTTATATCATATTTATTGAAATCAATACACTCCTCAGAGTAATTTTTTTCTAGTTCACCTGATTTATATACTTTTTATATCAAGATTATGTAGCGCATGTGACACTACTATAAAAAATTAGCTGTACGTTAAATGTCAAAAAGGTTGTATCTTAATTAGTCAAAATATTATTATGGTTGTATAAATCTAGAAGTACTACGCCCAGTAGTTAGTTTTAAAATCAATGTAAGTTCGTGTTCTTTTGAATTGTGTTTTATTCGAACGTGTTGAAGAATACGATTTGATTAAATTAATTGGAAAATGACAGAATACATGTAATCGTATAAAAACTATATAAAAGAAATAAGGCAGTTTATGAATTAATATCATCATTGAATGCTTGTTCAATGATACGTCGTATAAAATGTAATTTAATAATTACAATAAGTTTTGTTTTTTTACTTAATGAAATGAAACATGTCTACCTTTTCTCAAGTATCGAAATTACAGCTGAACTGTGCATTTTATGTAATATTGCAAACAGTATAAGAGTATTGATGTTTCAACGATTTCTGAAGGATAAAAGTATGTATGTATAAAAAAACTATACAAAATCTGTGTCGATTACATCATCGTAAGAATCTAATACGACTTACTCATACTCTGAATGTCATTTTAGTATGCTTGTATGTCCTCTGGTGACAACGACCAGGAAAATTGCATGCATATATGCGCCAATGATGCAAATGGACAAAGAATAACGCATTCGCATATTAATCATTAAAACGAATAAATTGGTTATAATATAGTGGTCCGAACTGTCAAATAGTTATCAAATTATACTAACAAATTAAAACATTTAAAAAATCATTCGAAAAATATGTTTCGTAGAAAAAGGTTGAAGAAAATCGAAAAAATATATGTTCGTGAAAGTATATGTATATGTAAAAGTGTATGTATTTGCTCTTCAAAAGCATATGATTCCAGATTTTATGCATTTTTAATGAAAATGAGTAGAACAGTTCAAAACTGTGAAAAGATTAAAAGACTTTAAGAGAATAAATATATTATTTTTGTTATGATACATTAAAATTATTAATGAAAAATATAAATTTATATTTAGCTTCTGTGCCTGGCAATTAATGCCCAAATTTTTTATTTTGCATAAAGATTCAAAGTCTAGTAATGATGATTGTTTTCAAAAAATCCTCAAGATTCTGGAAAACAGAAAGCACAAGGTGCCCTACAGTAGTAACTCTTTGAGAACAACGAGCAACTTTAAGGAAAGTTAGGAATTCAAAAAAGATGACGATACATGTAAATGTTGGAATGAAAACGAATATTAGAAATGTTCGACGCGTTTTGCAAAGTTTTGTGTAAATAAATGGAATTCAGTAAATATTTGAAATGCGAAAAAGCGAAGAATCTCCATTCGAATTTTGTACAGAAGCTCTTAAAATGTTATCTTTGCAGATAAAAATAGTCTCATTTGGACCTGATACCTGAAAATATCAGAGATTGGGAGAGTTATGGAACTTTTTAATTGGTGTAATTTAAAATAGGAACCATAGAAATTTAAAAAAAAAAGTTTTTATAGTATAAGTTCCAATGAGTATAGTTAAAAAAAGTTCTTGAATAAAAATAATAAAAATTGAAGAATAAAAGAAATAAAAACTGTATTATGTAACAGAGACAGATACTTTGTCCATCAATAGTAACAAAGTTCTCAACCATTGCACAAATATTGAATGCTATTCCATAAATTGTATTATAACGATATTAATATAATGATATAATGCAAAATAAAATTTGTATGTGTATTTGTACCTCTACGGGCAGAAAAAAGAATTTCACATGAGCAAATGAGAAGTGGAAGTACTACGATATGGATTGCTATCGATTATTATGGAATAAAGAAAATTGTATTATTTAAGGTCATGTAAACATCAGAAAGTATGCTGAACTGGTGAACAAACAAATCTAAACGCACGCAGTATATGTAACTTGTTGGGAAAAATTATGTTTTACCAACAAAAGTAAGATAATGTTACCATTCGTACTAGACAGGTAGTATAGAAGTATACAGGGTGGGCCATCAGTTATTACCACCTTGATTTACGTCATTATTATACGTAGCGAGAAATGTTTCGATGGAGATTAATCAAACGGTTTCAAAAGATGCACATACTAGTGTATTTAGTTTTTTTGCAGGTGGACGCGTCAAGGACTTATGAAGGTTAACTTTGTTTTATGCTACTCGACTCTACTTGTAATACCTGCATTTTTGCTGATGAAAAAGCTTGTTTACACTTTAAAACCTTTACATTTGAAACTAGTTTTTAAGCGTATCATGGTCAGCGAACAAAATTTTTGTTTTTTTGTTCCTTATTCTTTGTGATATCTTTTACCGGGAAGTGCAGCGCATGAAAATTATGGAAAAATTATTTTTGGAAACTTACATTTTCGAACTTGCCTCTGAAATCACCCGAGAGTTTTGGCTCCTCGAACTATGGCTTTTGTTTATTGAGAGAGACGAAGTCGAACAATGAATTAATCGATCAGCCGTGTGCCCCCACTTTTTTAAGCTCGTTGAGTCTCCTTGTCCAATTACAAAACGTCCCTAATTTGTACTACAGAGTTAATAGATCAGGACGCGTAGGTAGACTATCGTCTCGCGATGCTCGGCCGCTTGATTGTTCGCCGAGGAATGTTGAACATGACTGATCCGTCGAATGCAAGATAAACTGGAGCAAACCGTTACGAAAGGTGCACGTGTGTCGGTTTATGTATCAGATCACGTTGTTCTTGTGAGTTTCCAGTACTTGAAATCGAAGTACTTACAATATGTACATCGAAGTATCTGTTAAGATCTTCACGAGTATTTTGCTCGATCACAACGAAAACAGTATTAATAGGATCGACCACTTGATCCAAACGAATTTTATTCGAGAGAAACGCGTTTCTGTTCTTGTCTTCTCGGTCGGCGTCGTTGCAAATGCAACGCGTTCTCGTAATTAAAAGCAACCGATTAGAAAGGAGCAATTACAACACGCATTTTCATTTCAGTGTGTGTCGGGGGCAACGATTCGTAGAAGAGAAAGTCATTGTCCGGTGGCTACCTACTCGATGTTTACGCGACGTGTCTATCTTATGCTAATTTGACACTGTCCTGGACTTCGAAGGTTTCCGTTTGCGCATTTTCCCGATATTTACACCAATGAAATTCTGTTTGAAAATAAGATTTACTTAGCGATATCAGTTTAATGAGAAATTAAAGGAAACTAGAATACTAATAAGATTATGTTAAATTTTAATGGCCATGCAGCATCTCTCACACTCAAAGTACTCATATTATGAAGCATTCAGTTTATTTGTAACAAAGAAAACACTAAACAGTACCGTTTTCAACCGACTACAAGAATTTCTAAAAAAGTTACAGCCAGTCTCATAATTGATGGTACACACTTGTAATCGAAATAACTTTTTTATAAATGGACCAAGCGACATCAGTTTCTCTGCCAAACTAGACAGGATAATGAAAAAAAAAGGAAGAAAGAAAAACGAAAAATTGCTTTTTACAACTCCTTTATTCGAGCTCCTTTGTTGGAACGAAAATTTAAAAAGTGGGTTTTATAGACTCAGATAATCTATAGGTATACATGCTGAGAATTTCATCGAAGTTGATTGATTGGTTAACAAGTTATAAATGATCAAAAATGGTGAAAATCGCCGAAAAGAGTCTAAAAATCGTGCAAAACTGTAATTTTCACCGAAGCTTATCACTCATAAATCAGTTGCATTTTTTAAATTTTCGTTACAATCGCAAATAAAAAAATTGTAAAAAGTTACTTGTATCATTTTTTTCCAAAATTCAGAAGAAATATAATTTTTCCAAAACTTTCATTACATATCATCTAGTACAGAAACCATCTAATCCATCTATCTCGGCAGAAAAACGAAAGTTTGGTCAATCAATACAAAAAGTTATTCCGATCGTTGCATTTTAAATGCAATTTAAAGTAGCCGATCGAATTAAGAGAATTTAAAAATATATCAATATGTCAGATTTAGCTGACTACAATCATTGAAAGTAGAATGAAATTATTATTTGGCTCCTGTTTTGTACAATTTATACGTACAATTGTTATTTTGCATAAAGCCCCGCAGTCGAGTGATTGGAACAGTGGGATCTTGAATTAGTACAGAGAGTGTTCGAATTCATTATGTAATAATGATAAACACTTGTCCAAGAGAATTTGATGCATAATCGTACATCTATTTTAGTTCTATGATATTTCGCAAAAGATTAGAAATTCGTAGTTTTCGAAGTGAACTATTCGCGTTGGAGGTGAAGATGCAGTGATTACTATCTCATGTAAACTAATCCAGGAAACGGAATCATTATTATGCCGGTGTGGCAAGCAATCTTGCAAGAACCGTAAGGCGAGCCATGTATCGACATTCCAGGATACTTGCCAAGCAGGAAATATTTGTAAAAGGGGCCTGGACGATGATGCCGAATTACTTGATGGAAGAAAAAATCTGCTTAACGGGTGTAGAAAAGTCAAGTGTATAGTTACAGTCTGTTTCAGAATTGTGCAGACTTTCAGAAGTGCAGTGTGTATTTTGAAATTTTTCGGATTATATTGGCAATAATTCAACGATATTTTCGGAATTTTAAGATATTCTATTCCTTTTCAAATGCGTTACACTGACAAAAATTCGATTTTTGTGCAATTTGTACAGTCGAAGCATTATTGACCATTTAAGAAGTATACCAAACGATTAATAAGTATATAAATTATTTTTGTGTGTTGCACACGCGGTGCAGACAACTTTTGGAAAGCTTATCGTAACCTTCTGTATGGCCCTAATTAATAACTGATAATCCCAAAAACTGATTGGGTCATGTTTCCTCCTCCACGTGCTAGATTATGGCACAATAATATTGAAATTTCGACAAGACGATAATGTACAGCCGTATATTGAATCGGCAGTAGCCGATTTTTAAACATATATTTATTGTTGACGTTTAAGACGAGGATAAACTCCACTCGAGAATGGCAAAATCGAGTGCAAGTGTGTGAGTATGAAACGATTAAAATTTCACACTGAAATTTATTAAAAGTATAAGAATGAGAATTGATAGATTGCTCGTAATAAAGCAACAGCGAATTATTAAAAATGACTTTCGTTCAGACGTTTTATTAAGATGTTTATATTGTCTTTCCAGAAATGAATTTCTACTGTCATTCACCCAAAACAACTGCACTCTTCAAGTAATTAACAGAAACTTTTTATGCGAAACTTTTTTTACAAATTTTTACTTATCAATTTTACTTATCATTATATTACTTATTATTACTTATCATTTCATTAGTATTTTTTGAAAGTATTTTAGTATGTTTTGGAAGTACCAACATATTATTTTCCATTCTATAAAACTATTAAAGTAGCAGAAATAATTCCATTCTGTCCTTAAAATGAATCTAAAGTAATTTTGGAGATAATTGTGAAAAAAAAATCGTAAAGCATGAATATGTGTGCATAGTTTTGAATCATCCTGTACAACACGTAATAGCATTGACGTTCGAGACTCTTCCCTTACTACCAGTTTGCAGCAACATTTCGCTGTCGTCCGATGCATATGTATTCAGGACGTTTCACAAACAGGCGTATTAATTTCCCATAACCTTCGCGCATACATGTTTCCTATTTAATTCACACTTAAGATAAAACGGTGAATTTTTCATTTGGAAAACTATTTTTATTGGGTAAGATTTTACGAATATCGTAGGTACAGTTGTAATACCTTAAATATAATTGAACTGAAATGCATGATTTCCTTTAACCTTTACTTTACCGTTAGATATTATATCAATTTGTGATTCATTATTAAAACTTTTCTTCAACGTGCATAATTCATCGGAATTTTTTTGGTAATTGTGCATAAATGTTTGTGCACCTCACCGATTACGATGATTTTTTAGTACGTCGTTAGGACGAAGATTGTGAACAACTTATTATTTGCGTGAGATGACAGTCGGCAAACAGTCAACGAGCAAAATGTGCGGCCAACAAAGTGCTAAGGAACAATTTCCAAATGGTGTTGCGTGTGATATAATTTTCATGAAACAATCTCAATTGTTTATTAGCACGTGTTCTTGTAAAAACACGTCTAACGATAGACAAAGAAATATTTATATAGCATTAGTCGTTGACCCACGTGGCCACTGTCAGCACAGCTTCGAAGTTGCAGAAGCCGTCTAAACGTGTTCGTTACTAGTCTTATAGTTCGCTCAGAAGCAATACGACTCGTTGATCAGAAATAGTTGTAGACCATAAAAACCTCACCGATCTCGGATACATCATTCGCGCGGCTTTCGAAGCAATATACCTAAACGCGCGTGACTCTTCCGAAGGACAAAAATGAAGTACGTATAAGGCACCATACTTTAATTAAAGTCGACAATTTCCCGTCGAAAATGAATCCACCACACACTTGTTTTTACTGCGTCCATCGATCATGTAACTTCATCGCATAAACTGTCACAGCGGAAGTACTTCTTCTTATATCTTTCACGTTTGTTTTTTATCGCCAGCGTCATCTTCGAAACTTTATTTGACAACCACACTACAGGAACCTTTATCAAGGTTGAACACGTTATCCAGGATAGTTTGGCTGGCGTCAAGACCGAGTCAAGATAATGTGATCGTCGCGCGCGCGCGTTAGCAAGATCGTTGCTTTAACGAAAACGGTTCGCAACAGAATATTGGATTTTTAAGCGAGACCTCCCACGAACGCTGACTTCGATCACATTGATCCAATATACTTAAATGGATTCCAAGGCTCTATTGCACTGCGAGATCATGAAATTTGTGTGGCATTGCGTTCACTTCTATTCGGTGTATCACAGTCGATCAAAGAAATATTTCAGTGAAAAGCCGATAGGAAAGCTAACTGGGAAAATTACAGAAATCTTCGATTGCAGTTTGCGAAATCATTCAGTTCCCTATAAAATCGTTGCAGTTTGATCCATACGTTATGTTTCGCGAATGCGTGTTACTATCATTCGAACTCGTTATTAATTAACAGTTGACCGTTGCGTTATTCAGTGATAACTAACCAACGTCTGTTAACTGTAACGATTGGCGTGTGCCGAGTAATTTAGGGTGAGGGCGAATCGTGAGAGTGGTAACTGGAGTGACAATACGTGTGGTAATAAAGTACTTACCACGAGCACGGCGGTTATGCGGTGAACATTGAAAATCAAAGGATGATTGTTAGTTATTGTTGAAGCACTAAATGATCAACAGCCGAAAGGAGGCAACCGTCTGCGACCGGATGAAAGTGAACGAAGCGCTCTGGCGAACAAATCGTGTACTTCTTATTGGTAGGAGATAATGAAGTCATAGCGGTGCGAAATAAAAATTTTCTGATGGATGAAACTCTGATAGCCACGGTGTACTTTCGAACAAATTTATGACTGATCAACTTGTTGGTAGATGTCATACAGCTGCCGCATAATTATCTGTGTTTATACGTGTGGAGTGTTATCGGGCGAAACGTTCCAGAAAACGAGAAACGCGTTTGAACAGCGATTGCCTTCTTACAATATGCAATGGGTTATCTATGTTTTGAGCACTTTGTTTCAGTTTAATGTCATTCGTAAGTTGGATAATACTACACCTGAATTTATTTCTATGCGCCATGTTTATAAATAATTTTCATACGGGTTTTTAACACACCATGTGTTTCCACTCGGTTTTTCCAAATTGTACATTTTAGTAACTTTAACACATTTTCTGCTGTGAGAAAGAAGACTCGTGTGTATTCCATGTATGCGTGCAAATAGAAACTAACCAAATAAAGAATGTAAATATAGATAATAGTATCAACTGCTAATGAACTTTAAAACTTCCAATTTTCATAGTTTACACGTGAGCCGTTCAACGCAAAATAGGTGTATGTCAATATTTTTCTGTTTGGTGTAACACATCTCAAGGGTTTAATCGTCGTTAAAGAAAATTCCTGTAATAGAATTGTAGCATGGCTTGCACAAGATAAACGTGTATGATAGAAATAAAAATCATTAAAATTCACCGTTAAAAATTGAAGAAATCTGAAAAAGTAATGTAAATTAATTACGTCTGGTGCTTCAAAGATTTAGTACTAATGGCCTCGTAACTGTGTTCAGGTGGTCGTAATTAAAGGTAGTGTCCACATACTTCTGAACGGCAATGTACTTCGTTCCCAAATATCTGAGCAATATTGAATAGCAATTTTCCTTACTTTCTTTAAATGTAAAAAACAAGTTAGGAAATAAGAAGGTTAAATAGGGCTTGAGACACGAGTGAACGTGTAATATTCATTCAAGTAGCAAGGAGTCAGCACTTGTTATCCGATTATACGATTTATTTTATGAACACTAGTACATACTATGTAGAAGTAGGAGAGGGACGAATTGAGAGGTAAATGGATAATGACATGGATACAGTTATGCAGTTGGCCGAGTATTATCTGGACAGATAACTGACCTTCACCACTCGACTCACACATGCTAGAAATTCGTTAAAATTCTTAATACACTGACATAATACACTTCACATATGGCAAATACCGTTACCAATCATTTTTACCCGAATTGAAACCTTGAGGCGCCACTAAAAATGATCATACCATAATTCTAAAGAACATTCACTCTAGAACCTTGCCATTTGTCAATATGAAACAATGATAAAATAAAATCTTAACATCTAGAATATTATTAAAAATGATTATGTCTTTAATGTCAGTAATGAGATATGCAGAGTAGTGTTCACAAATTATTTATTAGGCGCGTTGCGTACATTTTCATTTTGAAAAAATTGTAATATTAGTTATTGCTTTTACGTACACTTTTACTTTACTTTTACACGTACGTACACTTTGAAACACTTTTTAAACATTTTTAAGTTCATAACGACAGTCACTTAATCGTACCGCTTTTTACTCGAAAATTACTCGTTGTATAAGGAAAGGTATCAAACAAAAAATTGCACATTTTTGTTTATTGACGCATTTAAGCGATCGAGCTCGTAGAAGGGAAAAATATCGAATTCCTTCTTGGGAGGCTCTCGAGGGTTGGATAGGAGCGAATCGAAAATCCAGTGGGTATGTACCCGTAATTCGAACCTACATGCAGGACGTGCTCCACCTACACAGTACCTGGTTGGGTTACAGTTCATTGTGGTGTACTCTTACGGAACAAAACACCGTCATCTACTATTGTAACGAACGCGAAGCGAGTGAACCAAGGAGATTCGTTCTTCGGCCGCAGACATGAAATTCGGCGGGCTTCTTCCGGTCGGAAGTAAGCTTCTTCGCGAGAGAGGCGAAACTTCCCTACAAGCAGATTCTTTCTTATCCGATTACTTTCCTTTCTACTCAAAATTTCTTATTCCGAGACTTCGTCAGACCTTGACATCCTGTTAGGTTGTTGGATATGATATGTCGTTAACCGAATATTACTTTTGTCCAGATAAACTCATTGGCTAAAGTAACCACCACTGTAATCCATATATTCTGTCTTTGAGTTACAGTCAGTCTTATACCTAATTAGACTGCGGATGTTTATGCAATTTCCAATTTTGGCCGACAAATTTTAAGAAAATGTAAGAAAATGTAAGAGAACGTAATAAAATCCTATTTTTCACGAAAAAAGCCTCTGTAGATCCAAAACAAATACACATCGTACTAAATTCTGTCGAATTATAGCATTGTTTGAACATTTTCATAGGTCATAAAAGCATGAAGCTATCCATAATTGATGGCATACACATTAAATCTGAGTAACTATCTTACAAATGGACTTTAATTTTTCTGCCAAGCTGATTCGTTTACTAGATGATGTAATGGAAATTTTAGAAAAATTACGTTCAGTCGGAATTATATACAGGAAGTTATATACATGTTAAAAATTTCATCGAAATTGATTAACTGGTTTATGTGATGAAATTCTACTTAATTCCGATTAGTTCGGGTAACAGAGATTCTAGTGTATTTAATCGAAGTTCAACTAACACTGAGATTCAACTTACAAAATAGTCGTTAATTCAGACTTAACTCAATTTTCATGACTGTTTCAGTTCGTAAAGTTCTATTACATTTGATGGGAACGTTCAGAGACCGAGCCCATTATTGAAGGTTTTTGTAAGAATTGAATTATTGTCATAACTCCACTGGTATGTAGTGTTATTTCGTACATCTTCTTATTTCACTTCAGCATGAAGAGCGTAGGTTACGTAAATTGGATATGTTGTAGAATAATTTTAAACTGACTTGGTTTGAAACATCGAACTTATAATCTTCCAAAATCCTGTTTTGCAATCAATTTGAAGTCTGAATTTCTGATATTTTTATATCACTTTATTTCTTACGAAATTATATATCAAACTAAATAAAAAATAAAGTAATTATGTTAAATTAACACTTTCAACGCCCAACTAGAAACCCCCAAAATTCCATAAAATCAAAGTGTTATTCAATGAAATAAAAATGGCAAAAAATTAAATGTATGATATTGAGTAATCCTCCAACTTTCTTGCATGTTACAGATCCTAATCAATGAATATATTAACGCAAAAATTGATTTTAAAACTTGCACAAATAATTCCGTCATAATTCTTACACAATAATTGCGTCACATATGGGTGTTAATAAATGAATTGAATAATTGATTGCTTTATTAAATATTAATAAAGTTTTCATTGTTATATTTACAATCCTTCTTATTATAAATTATTTCCTTTTGTGTTCCCCCCTTACCTTTCTTATAATATAATTTTATTTCTTATAACGACTATTATTTGGTATCACTATATTTCATTTTGGAAATAATTTGTTAATTATTATAGGTAATTGATGTGCCAGTGACGGCAATTGCGAGAAATATTTCGTGTCAAATTCAGCGTGGAAGCTTTGTGTGACGAACGATTTACGTATCATGAATCGCCACGGGTAGCAAAGATGATTTCAATCAATTAGGGACACGCGCCTGAATCAATTACCCACCTCCTGATGATTTAGAGGATTATTGGGTACTTACTGACTAAATTTTAGTCTCGTGCCGCTACTCTATCAATCGCAGATTACCTCCCCTCCCCGCCCTACTCCTTGTAATTTCAACTAATTGGAATTTCAAAATCAAGAATTAATTATGTCGAAATAGGGGAAGCGTGTAGCAAATAAATAAAGATTTATTAAAACAGTTTAAGAAGACTATATGTGTTCTTTATGCGTAGTAAATGTACAAAACATTGTTTGAAAAGACGGTACACTTACTGCCATAGATGCTGAATATACATACAAACAATTTTATGTATGTGGTCCACTAAAAATTAACACTTGAATATCTCTGTTTTTTTGTTATTAATTAAATATAATAAATATAACAAAATAATATATCGTTCATACGTAAGAAAAGTGAGATAAGCAAAAAAAAAAGGAAATTATACAGGAGCGCTATTTGAAAATTACCTAAAATTGCTAATTTTTTTTAATTGTGTATTTAGATAACTGGGTTAATTTTCATGTACATTAGTTATAAAGTACACCACAATTTATAATATTCATTAGTATAATTCTTTTTATAAATATATTTTGAGTTGTGTCACTTTTCTTATGAATGAACGATATATTAATTTCCACCGAGAGTTTCGAAATAAAAGAAAAATTAAGGAAAAGTTTTTTTCTTATGTGAATAAGCAACTAAAATAAAAACTTTACAGGCCTTGGAGTGTCATAGTTTTCTTCATAGCTGATTCGCGGTTAATAAGAAGAAACGATGAGAGTAACGATTCATCGTTCTAATAATAAAAGATCCAGGAATTGTAGTTGGTCGTGAATCACTCTGTAACGAATGACAAATCTCTATCCTGTAAAAACAAATTTTCTTACGGACTGTAACATTAAGACCACTGAATATAAGTAACTTAATTGAATTAGCTTTTATTCATTTATCTTTTAAATAAGTGTGATATAAGTAACAATATTATTATTTTAATTTTATTATAAATTAATTTAATTTTATTATTTTAAATAATTGATATAAATTTCACTATTACATTTGTTTTACTGGAATTTGGGTGTAACCATAAATTGCCAACGGCCTTGATAATTCAATTAAGAAAACACTGTAATATAATTATTCTGACCAAAATTAAATATGTGTTTATAGTTTTCATTGTGCAACGAATAGTTCCGTTATTTTTTATTGCCGGTACGATATAAAATGTCTAAATAATCTATGTCAATAAAAATCATGCTGAATCTCACTTATCACTAGAACTACGGAACCTTGCAAAATAGCGGATTTTAAATTTTTTATCATACGATTATTGAGTTTATAAAGATACATTTTTGGAAAGTATTCAATTTATATTATAGAAAAATATACTATAGTAAAAATCGTTAACAATAAGGGTGAACATATTTTTGTTATTTTTTTTTAAGTATTCTAAAGTAGTCAGTTTTAGTATTCCGGGGAAGTAGTATTAAATAAAGGAATCGTTTCCATAATTAATAAATAAGTAAATGTGTTCAAATTGCTGGTAGGTAGACTGCGGTGTTATGCATTGATGGTAATAGTGGATGAGTGCAACATAACACTGCAAATACATTAGAAGAATTTAATAGATTTTCATGGAACTTCCACTGCATAGAGACGAGTTATAAAATTTTTACTTTGCATAAAGATCCGGGGTCCAGTTATAATTATATAATATTGGATTGTTCGGAAAGTAATTCCGTTTCTTTTTTTGTGAAAATGAAAGACGATTTTCTTATAGTATACGTTTTTTATGTAATTATATATTCTCCATTTTGGTGCACTATTAATGTACCTAATTGCCTAATTATCCCATTTTGTCTTTATCAGCTTCCACTGACCTTCCAGAACGTGGTGTATCTTCAACATCAAAATTGAAACGAAATTTTGCACACCAGTTTTGGCACTGGCGTTCTATCAATGCATCTTCTCCATTCACATCGTAAAAAAGTAAAATCTGCCGAAAATACTACTTTCGACTTTCCATATTTGACAGGGCACAAAACAAAGACTATTGCGCACAATCAAACAAACTTTTTCAGAAACAAGCCTTGCTATATCAGCTGTCAAAATATAAAATGTCTAGACCGCGGATCTTTATGCAGAATAAAAATTGTTTCCTCAGCAATGATTTCAACAACTTAGAAATAATAATATTTCAATTTGAAATAATAATTTCATATTGCACCCACTCATTTTTGTCATAGATGCATAAAATCCGCAGTCTAATAACGAGAATGCCGTTTAAGTGCGAAGTTGCCTGCGCAAAAATACAATTACGTCCTCGGTTGGGGGAAAACGAAAATACTTTCCGAACAACCCAATACTTCTCATGACGTATACAGTAAGAAGATGGGAGGGACAAATACTTTTTCATAACACAGATTTGTAGGATTTTGTATAGTGTCCTATTATCGCGGAGTGTACGAGTGCAAAGAGTTAATGGACAAGTTTATAAGTGACAAAGCGAAGTGATCGATCAAGCGAGAAACGGTGACGTTGACATTAGGATTCATCGAACCTGTGGCGTCCTGTCGATCGTATGATTTCGCAGGATCCGGAAGACGGTATGCAGGTGGAAGGATGTATGGTTACGGAAGGTGATACGAGTGGCTCGGAAAGCGGGAGATGGGGAGGACAGGAAGCTCGGATGGCAAGGAGAGGAAGGAGTATGGAGTATGGAGGAAGCTACGAAGCCGGAATGCTACGAGATCCTTGCCAGTCGCGCGCTAACCACGGCCTGGAGCGGAACATTTTCGCGCCGATTCGCGTCGATCTTCCTCCTCGATCGTACCCCGGTGTCATTCTATAGTCGGCGATCCAACGTTCATCTAACGGCTCCCGAAACGAAGTTCGGTGACCGTTAACGTTTGTTTCAAATTGTTCTATATTTCTTCGCAAGATTTTCCATACATCCAGTTCGGAGAGTCGTCGGCTGACTGTGCATGGTAGGTAGACGAAGATTTGATAGCGAACAAAATAGTTAAGATAAATACAGTTTAGTCTTATACACTGTACAAATCACTGTTTTGCTTCTTTACTTTCTGTACCCACGAATTCACTTACAGGTAGTGTCATTAAATTCGGAAGGAGGAAAAGTAACATGCTGTTCTGACTGCAATGCTACTTGAAAAATTAGATTAGGCAATGACTGTATAATTTTATTGAATTCAATTTGTTTATGCCTTAATATTAATTCATTTATTCATACAATAGAAGTTTTGCGCCATCTAAACAGTTGGAGGATTGTCACGTGAATGTTATATTTCACTGCAAAAAAGATCGTTTAAGAAATGGCAAAATACGCAAAATTTTAATAGTTTGGTACAGTTGTATTAGCTATTTGTATCGATTTTCTTCCTGGATCGTTCCGGTGCTATCCTACAGTCTGTAATCTAACGAGTTAAGAGTAACGACTTTTGAAATGTTCGTCCGAAATTATCCGATTTCTTCAGAAGATTTTTTATATATTTCATAGGGAAAATTGTTGGATGATCATAGTTGGTAGATGAAGACGTGATAATTAGATTACGGATTTATATGCAAAATAAAAATTTTCTGTGTCGATTCTGTGTCGAACTTGAACAGTTTTTTTACGTAATAGATACTGCGATTTCTTATAAAGACTTATAATTAATTATTGTTTCAGCTCAATGAAATGAGCATATAATATTTAGTGCCTTTTATGTCACTTAAATTACTATGTTTTCTATGTATACTTCTTTATATCATGATTTGAGTTAAATTCTATGTAATCGATAGGTTCGAAATCATTGCACTAATCAATCATTCGTATACATATAAATATGGAAAAGCATTATTATAAAACGATGCGATAATAAATTTTGTCTACTTTATTCTAATATTTAATTTGTAATGCGTGACAGTGTCAATGGAATGTGTGAATCCTATGTCTGTAAAATATTTACGAAAAATCTTTAATAAACATGCATAATCTGACAACAAAGGGGTTGAATTATGTCCACTAGAATTTACTGAGGTTTGTAATTGAAATATAGAGTAATGTTTAACTTGCTAGCGAAACTTATTATCACAGCTCAGAAACTCATGTAAACAAACACGTAAGGACAAATCATCAATGTCGGATATGTTTTACCTAATTTTATATATTATCTTACGTTAGCCTACTAACTTGTCTTAGGCAACTAGGCCATCAAAATTTATATTCCATAGTTTTTACATGGTATTACATTTCGTATTTATTCCACATACATTCCGATTATGTAATGATTTCTTATGTGTCAGCACTTGCGCCATTGGAAAGTGAATATGTAAAAACCAAATTACTTTACTGAGCCATGTTGATTAAGTTTGTTCTACTATTCTCCGTGAATTTGAATAACTCTTAAAGCTTTGCTATACACATTGCCTGACTTGGATAAATTTTATTCGAAATGAAAATAAGAAATAACTATTCTAAGAAATAACTAGTTATTTTCAATACTGTTATTTGAACATAAAAATAATATAGATTTATTTGAAGTAATAGCTGTTTCAAATAGTATATTATTTCGATGATTCTTTATTTCAAGTTTGCAAAAAGAAATAATTAAAATAATATGCAACAAAGGGTGTCAGTAAAAACTGGACTCAAGCTTGATACATGATCCTGTTAGTTGACATAATTTTGAAGAACAATGACCTTTATATCTCCATTGCGCATCCACTTGGCTAAAACTGATATTACTGTTGTATTATTAATTGTTTTAAATCCCATAACTTTTATTTCAACCATTTTCGCGTATTGCTTAAAATAACAAAGATATTTCCGGTGGGCAGAGTTCGTGGGACACACTGTATATGATAAGGTGTATCATTGCATTTGCCTTTACCGTTAATGAAATTATTTTCCACATTGAAAATATAAATAATTACAATGGCAGACACTCAATTTGTTTGATCGCATTATTTTTTCCAAGGCTATAGTGTATACATATATGTTGTACCTTGCAATAAGAGAAAATATCCTAGTCAAGTACAAACAATAAGAGAGAGAGAGAGAGAGAGAGAGAGAGAGAGAGAGAGAGAGAGAGAGAGAGAGAGAGAGAGTTTGACATAACGGAAAGAGTAAGAGCTATGAACAAGCGTAATCGTTGTTGCGACACCTTTCAGTGCCAGACAATTCTTGAAAAGTTTTCACTGCGACCGACATGCCGCAGGCATTTACCTGTATCTTTTGGTATCGGAGAGAGGAAACACAACAACAGTTATAAACTTCCTATCCTAGTGCAAAAATACTGTCCCTTACTACTATATCATTTTCAACTATTAAATTAATTTTAAAAGTAATCAGCAATTAATAATTTGAATGTTGAATGTTAAACATTTTATTAAATATGCTACTACTTTTTCATAAGCACTGGAGATACTTCTTTATTTCTTATTAACAATAATACATTACCTACACGTAACAGTATGTCCAAATTATTGAAACACGAAGTATTCTTACTTTCTGACATTTTTCTATTGTGATATAATGAAACGAAATAACAATTCATTCATTTTTTTTAGGACATTATTTTTCATTCTTCCTTATGATGGAAATGGGTTACAAAGTAGATGTATAATTTGATAAGATGTATTGTTACTCCTAATATTATTAACGACATAAACTTAGAGACGAAAGGAGAAGTAATTTGTAAAGTTTTCGCAATCAAATATTTATCTCGTAACTTTCTTGCTTCAGATTTACTTTCGTTTTAGAAGTGATTTCATATTTCTAGAGTCAAACACTAATTAACACGTCTCTCAAAAGAAGGGTACAATTATTTATTCAGATTTGAAAGTGAACTTTCGCATTAATATATTCAAATGAAAATGCAAACTTTGCTTATGCTTTGGAAAATACAAGAAGGTTGAAAGAGCACCCGGTATCGTACATCTTAATTTTTTAATTTTTATTTCATAAAATAAATTACTTTAATTTTATGGGATTTTTGTGGTTGATACTCAGAGTGTTAATACATAGAATAATTATTATAGGAGTGTAGTAAGTATTTTGCAGATTGCACATTTCACTTTGTCGTATTAAACAAACCACAAACCTCTCGGCTATTCCGTGCAATGGCAGACACCTACGCCGGAATTGATTACTGGCGACCGAATCAATCGATGTTCCCTGAGATTGATTCCATTGAGATTGCAACACCTATTTAATTGATTCATTGTCAATAAGAGGCGACGAGTAATTGCAAGGATCCTTTCTGGACATTTCCTTTCCTTGAAGCGTTTGTTGTGAACGTGAAATTACTTTTAATGACCGGTTGCCTTCACCCTGTTTACTCTGGGCAGGAAGTTTCTCCAGAACAATGATTCAATGACAGCCTGCGTATATTTCATCACACGCGCTAATAACGTTTGCCAATGCCTGAAGAATAAGACACAGTACGTTACACCATAAGTTTCAAAAGAATTGGATATTCAAGAAAATTTATTTATTTTTATGTTACATGTGGCATTCTCTGCCAAATCATTTTATTTACAATTTGAACGTTGCATTGTAGTTCTAAATTCGACGTTAGATTATTTATTCTTCAGTGAAATGATTTTGATTATATATTCAGCATTTTATGGTATTGAATCATGGGTTTTTAATTTGTTGTACTGCTTGGTAAAATACATTTCTTATAGATCATGTAACAAATGTGTAAGTTAAACAATTATATACAAATAATTATTACGTTCATATTGATACGCGTATGAACATAAAACACATAGCACTTGATATGAAATTATAGTTATCAAAAAACAATACAAGATTGTTATTAGCATAGACAGTATTGTTACGTAAATGACAAATTTTGAATCTGTACACAATAATTTCAAACATAATCAATAATTAATATCGTTTTTATCATTTTTACTAAATTAGTCTGATAATTATACTTTTAAAGACACACTGCAATTTTTCATGACGCAGTCAATTTTTTTTTTAAATAGTTTAAACTTGATTTAATTTGATTTTGATTTGAGTAATCCGAGACGTAATAAATAAGTGTAGTAGAACCTCGATTATCCGAACTAAACAAAGACTGCTGAAAGTTTATATAATGGAACAGTAACCTAATCAAAATTGCTAGCTTCAGTTTGTATTGAATTATACAATAAAGAGTATTGCGTATGGATCACTTTAGATTGAGGTATTTGAAGCTTGTTGCGACTTCAGATATCATCGGTTCGGATAATCGATAAACGATTGACAATCTGTCATTTTTACAGGCAAACGAAAATCCAATTCAAACTGTTATTTCGATCAGAATTTTCTAATCTCTTTACTGAGTCTATGGTCGGGCTGGATGCAGCAAGGCGTGATTCAATACAATGATAAACTCCATAAGATTTCCTTATACAGAAATTTTTACTTAGATTTCACATTTACACTTAGATTTCACAGTATATGAACCCTCGAATTTTAACCCTTTGGGGATAATATTAAAAGTACAGAAGGGCAACGTTACACTGTTAGAGTTACGCTGAATCTATTTTTGGAGCTGATTGTTGAATCGAGCAACTTTATAGATTCCGCAAGCACAGTATAATCACCAGAGTATAATTATTCAACGACACCGTGCTCCCCGCATCGCCAGTGCGTTATTACAGGCAATAGTAAAACCTAGGTAACTACACAATATTACCGTCTTGTTCTGAAATAAGGCGAAGTATCAGGATCGGCTTCTGTCGTATTTCGGACCAGTATACCTATGTGTGGGTTTCGCTTTCTTCTCGAGTGGCCGGGAGTGAAGTATACTGACTGGAAAGGAAGTATATTGAAGTATACTGAAAGGAAAACGTCCAGAATAGGCCAACAGATATGACAAAATGAATTTTTCGCATGACAATACTGTACCACGCATTTTGCAAAACCAGTCCGGGAACATTTGAACTGCTTGAATAGAATGTGCTACCACACCCGCCGTATTCGCCATAATATAATCAGATAACTAGGAGTGTGCGGGTACCCGACATTAAATTACGCGGGAAAAGTTTTGTACTGAATCACGCGTCAAGTCCTGAGTCGCAAATCGGGACCCGAAACAACGAGTACCAGAATATATTTATGTGTCGACAAACTTTCGGAATCTCGTCCGAAACCCGACCCGAGGCCGCAATTTCGGGTACCAGTACACCCCCGCGGATATATCATCTGTTCCGATCCAGCATTGTCTTCCCCAGTAGTACTTCAAATCTTATGCAGATACAAAAAATGGCCGAAAGAACTATATATACACGGTGGGTCGCCACATATTGCCATCTAGATTTACGTCATTATTATTAAGCATAGCAAACAATGTTTCAGATGATGTTGAATGGTTTTGAGAGGGGCACATTTTGATGGTACAATTTTTTGTAGGTGGACGTGTGAAGGACATATGAAAGTCAGTAATGTTTTTTTAAATGGAATCATATATTTTTTATTGCATCAGCTGATGCTCCTTCATATTCTTTACAAAAAAGTATTAATCTATTTGTGTAAAAAAATCATTAGTTTTGGAGATATTTTAATTGTAATGTCTCTTTACAGAAAAGGTTCAATGTGGCGACCATTTGCATGAGAACACTTTCTTAATCAAGAAGTTAATAGTTCACTAACATTGCGTAGTGTATCTGATGTTATTTCGTTACACTCATTGATGATACGATCCCTCATATTGGCCATTGTAGTCGGAGACTCAGCGCACACTTTATTTTTTAAGTAGCCCCACAAGAAAAAGTCGAGGGGTGTTAGATCTGGTGATCTTGCCGGAAAATGAATGGGGCCACCTCACCCTATCCAACGATTTGGGAACATTCGATTTAATGTATCCCTTACTATTCTTGAATAATGAGCAGGACAATCATCCTGTTGAATCTACATTATTTGTCGCGTATGCAATAGAAAATCATCTAAAAATGTCCATAGAACATTTGATAAAAAATATTTTTTCTTTTATTTTTTTTGCATATTTTGGTCCGGTTAGTGATCTTTCGATAAAGTATGGACCAATAATCAACACAGAAAATGTAAATATTTACAATGATAATTCTTGCTCTCCTACTATATTATCACATTGAATTCGTAATATTGACCAGAAAGTCGAGATTTCCTAACAAATTAGAATTAAAATATCTCCTAAACTAATGATTTTTTTATACAAATAGATTAATACTTTTTTGTAAAGAATATGAAGGAGCATCAGCTGATGCAATAAAAAATATATGATTGCATTTAAAAAAACATTAATGACCATCATATGTCCTTTACGCGTCCACCTACAACAAAAAAAGTACCACCAGAATGTGCCCCTCTCAAAACCATTCGTGACGTAAACCAGACGTAAATCTAGATGGCAAAATGTGGTAACCTACCCTGTATATTTACCGAAAGAACGGCAGAAGCATATTCGAGTAGCTGATAGAACGAGAATGTGTTTGAATGATTCCAGGTCCCCACATGATATGTCTCGCGAGGTTTTAGGAATGATGGATGATCACACGACAACGTTCGGCCGGAAACGTGGATGCACGGTGTCACCTTGCGGTGGTTTCCTTCTGAGCGCGGCATTCCTGGCGTCCCTGGTAGTGACGGGACTGTTGGTCTATCATTTCGCCCCGTGCCTGGAGGAAAAGCTCGTTAAATCGTGCAATGATCTCAGGAATTCCGTATTCGAACCGCGCGGCATGTTCCCCACGGAGTTTTCAGTCAAGAAGAAACTGGACGTCAGATTGCCTAGATCGGTGCTACCACATAGTTACGAGCTCAGGTTGATACCGTTTATATGGGAGGGAAACTTCACCTACCACGGCGAGGTACGCATACGCTTCCTCGTTTAAACGATTTTGTCTGGCGTCGGGGAAACCACTGTTGCTTTTACTTCGTGCAGAGCTGGCTGGAAAATATCGGTAGACGATGTGATCGATCTCCGTGTAACGCGATCGAAAAATCACTTAGAGAAGCTGTATATGTACAGGGCGTTCGCGGTAAATTGGACCAAATCGATCGGACCGTACGGACCTATAAAATGGCCTGCACGATTCATTTGTCACCTATGGATTTTTTTATAGAGTCATATTAAAGATGTTGTTTATACCACATCGTCGAGAGACATCAAACCACTTAAAAACTAAAATAAAAAACGCATGTGCGTTCATATCCATGGCAACGTTAACACAAACTACCTGACCTGTAGTATTATTAATTTATAGCCGCAACATACTAGTTCAGTTTATATATTTCCGTTACGTCCTTGTATGACCTTGGAAGACTCACGCTTCCACACGACAAAGAATATATCGCATGAAAGTCACCTTCGTTTCTCGAAAAATAATGTAAATAGAAAAATTGTCATGAGTTATCCTGTCGCCGATAAAATACACTTTTTTTCTTGTTTTTTAGAAAAAAAATGCAATCGGTTCAATCTGAAAAATGCTACTTGCTTTGAGTCACTGTAAGTACGAAACTGTAATTATGTTTTTAGGTGAAGATACTTGTGAACGTAACCGAGGATACGAAAAATGTTACGTTACACGCGGTTAGCATGGACATCGATGAAAGTTTCACGAATATCAGAGAATATTCAGCCACAAGTAACTCAACCAAAGCGATCGGAATAGTTGAGCAGAAGAACGACACTGAACGGCAGTTTCACGTGATTAAAACCTCAGACACGTTGAAAGTGGGCAAGCAGTACTTTGTGCATCTCAAGTTTGTTGGTTATTTGAACGATTACTTGCAAGGCTTCTACAGAAGCTCTTATACTGTTGGAAGTGAGATCAGGTAAATATCCTCGCCGATTAAATTGTTCAAACCTACCATTACATAATTCGCGATAAAGTAACACGAAAAATGTAGCTTTATTATATTCAACAAAATACAAAGACAAAAGCAATCGTAAGACTGTTAGATTCAAAAAATAACATTTTCTAAATTCTTCAGTTATGTTCCAATAAAATGTTAGAAGATATTTTTATGATTCGACTAATAAACAAAACTTCTTTAAAAATATGTTTAAAAACACTTATTATTAGAATTATTATTATTATTATTAAATTTTGTCTATAATACATCTAAATAAATTCAGCTTAAAAATTTTCATAAAACAGCGTATATAAGTGATATTTTATGCTGGCTACGGTTAATGGTAAAAGAACGGAGATTCCGTCCCCAGCATTCTGTATCAACGAAACTCCTATTTCCAACGACATTTCTTTTCAGTGCAGGAAATGTCTGTGAATTTAAACATCATCTTCCCAAGCCCTGCGACCCTGAATAGAAGAGTGTCTCATGATTCTTGTCTCTGATAGCTGCGGTAGCCAGGGGTATATCGTCATGGGCTGAGCGTGGACAGAGTCCATGGAAGTGCAAACAAGGCTTTCCCAATGGCTGGTTACTAAAGTTCCCCTCGGTTTTGTATTACAGATGGATCGCCACCACTCAATTTCAAGCCACGGATGCACGACGTGCTTTTCCTTGCTTCGACGAGCCTGCCTTGAAAGCTCGTTTTCAGATCAGCATCGCCAGACCCACCAACATGACATCGATTGCTAATATGCCAAGAAAGGGAGAGCCCATGCCTGTGTGAGTGATTACGATCGTTTAATCAATTGTTACAGATTAAAACTTAGGGAAAAGTTGCCACATGTATGGAAGAAATGCAACATATTTGGGACACCAGTTTGTTCGAGACGAATCAAAATTTACAGCAAGGCATAGGGAAAAATAAAATAAAATATAGGCAAAATCCTAAACTAGCATACTTCAACATCGCTAGGAATCGCATTTGTCAAGTGTAACATATCAAACAGCAACCATTTCATAGGGACCTGAATGATTTCACAAACTAGGATCGAAGATTTGTATAATTTTGATTCGTTCGCACGAATGGGCGCACAAACGCGCGCGGAAGCTTTAGGTCTTTAGGTGCATGCAAAAGTTTTAGACTTTTTCAACCATTCATTCGTAACGACTTACTGTTACAATGATTAAAATTGTGCACTTTTTGGTGCAATTATTTGCCATCGATATACCTCGTACGGTTAGGAACCCTATATTATTAAAAAATAGGTGATAGATAGATAGATAAATGTATATATACAAATTGATTTTAATGAAATAAATTTAATATCTCTTTTTTAATATTCATTATGGTTTAAAAATAAATATACTTAATATAGGCACAGTAATTGGTACCCCCACAGCAATTGGGTCCCTTACCCAATGTCGTGTACAAATGACAGAAAATTGAGGAATTAAAACTTTTGCATACATTTCGTATAAAAATAAAAATAAAAATTTTAGTAATAGTGAAAAATAAAAAGTATCTGTAACTTTGGTTCCAAACTCAAAGTGTTAATGTTCTACGTAATTTCTTTCTAAAATATCAAATTTACACTGATTCGTGCCTTATAATATTTCTAAAATATTATAAAACCTACCGGTTTAAACAACTATAATAACCAGGTATCGATATCTATCGATTCAGTTAGATATCAATTTAGTGATTAAAATTTTTGCAGGCAAGACGCTTAAATTTCGTAATAGCTCATCCAATGTTAAATAAATGCGGTGCACGCGCAATTGACACAAATAAAACGAAGAATTAATTTCCAGAATCAGCAAGGAACGTATAAACAAGTTGTTTGTGTAAGACGAATCGTCCCAGCTAATTGTTCTGCGACGCTTCTCGTTTGTTAGACCCAATAACGCAGAAGATTCCATTAGCTGTAAACAGACAAACAACATAAAGAAACGATGTACTTGAAAGTAGAAATAATACGTACACCATCAAATGATCTAGTGCATCTTAAAATTGATTTTTAATGATTAGGAAAAATGATTTTTCATAGTCAACGTATACAAATTTTAGAAGATCTCGACAATTACAGTTTTTATACCACGTACAATATGTATGAAGCAATGTAATTTATTAGTTGTCAATAACAATTAAGTAGGATGTGATAGAATTATTATTATACATGTCTACTTTTGCTTGTAGAAATAACTCCAAGTATCCAAGAACCGAAAAACATTTTCAAATAATTCGTGCCTTGAATTGACACTCTTGTATTAATGAAGCAAAATGAACTGTCTTCTAAAGAATGTAATGTTCACATGTACGTAATAATTGATAGTGGCAGCAATACGGAAATAACATAGACATCAAATATTAGTAATTGCTGTATGCAAGGCTGCTTAATAACAATATTAATCTTTTCTAGGACAATTACTTGTTATTATAATCTACAGTGGATCCAAGAAGTATTTGAACACTAGATTTCCCACTTTCGAGAAATTTTTGATATTTGAACTTTTAATTGTTTAAACAATATAGTACAATAAGAAATTAGAGAATAAGAGTAATTTTGTAATAAATCTCGAAGACTCTATTTTTGTAACACATCGTTCATTTTTATCTAGGATATCCTTGCATGATTAATACTGAAAAAATTTTTTAATGCTTCTACAGATGATTTAATTTGTAGCATTTTCGGTTAAAAACGTGTTCTCAGTTTTTCGCTTGCTATATCATACAGAAATATTGTAGAAAAAGACTGAATTATTGTCTGCGAAAGTAGGGTATTAAAATGAGTCCAAATTTATTATTGTACTATTTTTTTAACGAAATGATCGTTGTTCAAACATTCACAATTACTCGAGAATCGAAAATTGAGATAGATGAATAAAATATTCCATTTTTATAAAAAATAGGACAGAATATACTATTATAATATTACATCTGATTTTATTCAAAATTTGTTTAGACTAAGTTTGTTTAGAATAAATGTTAATGTTTGAGATGTGTTTCGTATTGTAGATCTTTATTACGCAATAGAAACTGTTTTACATGTACATTAAACTCTGAAAAAGAAAAAAATAGTTTCGCTTCCATAACACAAATATGAGTTGCTAAACGTAGTACAAGTAGAATGTTTTCATGCTCACTACCTCGGTGCAGGGTTTCCATCAATATTAGCGTGTCACACTTGAGCGATGTTCCTTGCAAATGTGTCATTGCAGATGTAGTGACTCAAAGTCCATACAAGGCTACTATGCATTTACCCGTTTAAAGTATACAAACCACATTGTTCATTTTGAAGTTAGGAAAATTAAGAATACTTATTGTAATAACTACAACAAATATGTTGACTAGGAACCGGTATCCATAAAAATTTCTGAAAATGAAAACAATATTCTTAACAAATTGTTAGAAACTTTTGTCAAAAGTGTTCTCATTGAATAGATAAATATTTTAGAGTCAGTATAACAAAAACTCCATGGAAATCTTGAAATCTTAAAATTGCTTCATTTTTAGAATAATTTTTTCAAAATGTAACGTTTCGTTAATTCGCTTCTTTGGATTTTTCAAAATAATTTTTATTTTTTTGTCTGTGCTAAAAACTGATGGCATAAAATTTGTTGTTATCAGGCCAGGATTACCATCCTACGTGTGGGACCATTATGAGCGTTCGGTACCAATGTCCACTTACCTCGTTGCCTTCATAGTGTCCGATTTCAAGATGTTGAAATCAGAGTCTGGAAAGTTCAGAGTCTGGGCACGTAGCGAGGCCATTGACCAAGCACATTACAGTTTGAAGATAGGCCCGAAAGTCCTTGAATATTTCGAGGATTACTTCAAAATTAAATTTCCCCTTCCGAAGATTGACAATGTAGCTCTGCCCGACTTTGCGGCTGGCGCAATGGAAAACTGGGGTTTGATTACTTACAGGTGACTCGAGATTTTATTTAAATTAACAGACATAATGATTTCTGTATGTATAATATATAAATTTTATGTTTTATAACGTTAGGATGTCCTTTAATTTGTAAGGGTGTCCCAAAAGTGTCGTCACTTGAAGTAACTTTTTCCTTTGTAAAATTGTTCTCCGTGGTTTTGTTAAGGTGCTATTAACGAAAACATACAGAATAATCAGAGCATTGGCCGAGCCGGAAACGGAAACGGATAATCTGTAACAAAGCCGCGGGGAACATTATCGCAAACGAAAAAGTTACTTGAAATGACTCCCTAAATCACCCTTTTCAAAGAAGTACAATTTTGCAAGGAAGCACATTTTTGGGGCAACCTTTATAAATCAGTTTGACCTTATAGTACAGTAGTAATGTAAGAATAATTGGATTTTAGAAGGTAATTACTGCTCGTTTTAGGGAAACAGCCCTATTATACCAAGATGGCGTTTCGACCAGTAACAATAAACACCGAGTAGCCACCGTAGTCTCTCACGAACTTGCCCATCAATGGTTTGGAAACTTGGTAACTCCGAGTTGGTGGACAGATCTTTGGTTGAACGAAGGGTTTGCCAGTTATGTCGAATACGTCGGCATGGACGTAGTAAGTTAAAAATCAAAAATCAAAAAGTAAAAGCTTTTACAGTTTTATTCCGACATAACACGATGGCTTCGGCTTCTGTTGTATTTCGGATGAGAGTACTTGTGCAGCTTGACTTTGTTCTCAAACAACTTCAGAAGAAGAAGAGGGGATAGCGATTTTCTTATTGCGAAATAAACACCGTCGTTTTATATCAAAGTGAAACTGCGCATGATATTATACGTACGATCCATTGTCTCTTAATTGTAACTTCTTGCCAATATTTTTCCATGAAGATGTCCTTTTACCGTGTGTAGGTGGAACCATCTTGGAAAGTTTTGGAACAGTTTGTGGTTCATGACCTTCAAAGCGTTTTTGCATTGGATGCTTTAGAATCTTCGCACCCTATATCCATTGAAGTTAGGCACCCGGATGAGATCAGCGAAATTTTCGACAGGATATCGTACGAAAAAGGTATTACATAATTACGTATAGTTGATCGTGCAATTAGAAGCTTGTTTGAGTAATAAACGACATGAATAAATGGTAACACCAATTCGTATCGATATAGGGGCTTCCATAATAAGAATGATGGACCATTTCCTTACTACCCAGGTCTTCAAACGAGGATTAACGAACTACTTAAATGCAAAGTAAGTGATCATATCGTAGAACGATATAACTCCGATAAGTTTGCATTATTTACTAAACAAATATGGGACAATACTGCAGAACTTTCATAATTTTAATAGGTTGACAATACTATACATATAGATATTCTTGAAATCTCTTGATAAATGCGTAAATCCGCAGACTATTAATTAGACTTAAAATAAACTATGATTTAATCACTGCTAACTACGATTTACAACTTGATATTAGGGCTTATCAAAACGCGGAACAGGATGATCTATGGGACGCTCTAACGAAGCAAGCACACAAGGATAATATCTTAAGTCCAAGCGTAACAATAAAGCAAATTATGGACACGTGGACTCTTCAGACAGGATTCCCTGTAGTCACGATTATTCGGAATTACAAGAATGGCTCCGCAACGTTAACGCAGGTTTGCAACCTTTTTGTATTAAACGGCTCAAATATCTTCTGCCAGCATTTTGTATCTACTATTCATCGCTTTTATTATCATTCATTCATTAGCAGTTTCTGTGACCTACGTATTTCATTTTAAGGAACGTTTCCGGTTTCGTAATGGCACAATAAAAACCACGTCTGAGACTGAACCATTGTGGTGGATACCAATCACCTACACCACCGAGAAATTATTAGATTTCAATACGACTCAGGCATCTGAATGGATGAAAGCTGAAAAATCGATTGTTCTGCCGAAATTGAATGCTGGCCCGAAAGAATGGACAATCTTTAACGTTCAGGAAACTGGTAAGCTAAAATTTATAAGAACTCCAACAACACACCTATCGAGGTCACCCAATTAATTGTAAGCTTTTTAAACTGAAGACCTATTTTTATTCAAATCTCTAGTCGGCCATTGAGAATCATTGGAGACGAGAAAACGTGATTTCAATAGGACTTGCAAGGTTTTAGATTTGAATTGCTTTATTTCTGTATAAATAATAGAACATTGAACTATAGAGAGACGTCTTTTTAGGACTCCATGAAAATCAGAGTAGTAAAATAGCAGTTTCTTACTCGTTTGCAAGTTATTAATAATTAAGGATATCCCTAAGCTATGACAACTCGCCAACAGCGGCGGCGCGGCGCGCGTGAATCAGGTCAATAGGAGTCCACGGCAGTGACGTACCATGCAAAAGTGGTTTATCTTGGAACTACGATTTGGGGCTCCGTGAAATAATTTAGAAATATTCACACACGTATTGCCATATGCTAAATTTGTACTACTGAGATTCATTACACATAAACATAAAGAATCTTTGATAAGCCTTCTGAATTTCTGAACTTCTGAACTCCTCAAACGAGATATTGTTGTTATAGTTTGTAAGATTACTGTGAGTGAAGTAAAACTTCATTGAAGAATTCCAAGATAATTTAACGAAAATTAAAACAGAAATTGTAAACAGTAAACAAATTTATTGCATCAATTCCACTTGTGTAACTAAGATGATTTTATCATTAATAGAGATATACAGTATTTTATTCTTGATTCAATTTTGCACTAATCCAAAGTACTAACAAAAAGACATATGTAACATTTTGTTAAAAAATCTGTTTTATACAAAGTATCGACAACAGTAGGGGCAGGTGTGTCTACATCTATTAGTCTTAACAAAAAATTAACAAAAGCATCCCATTCGAAAAAAATGTTTATTACTGGAATTTTCTCTGTCGCTTTAGTTGTAATTTTCATTACATTTAATACGTAATAAAAGCATCGTTAATATGATTTCACGTCCATTGAATCTTCTGTCTCCAGGTTACTACAGAGTCAATTATGACAGAATGAACTGGCAGATGATAATTAATCAGTTAAACAAGGAATCATTCAAAGATATAGCAACAATCAATCGAGCGCAGTTGATCGATGATGCCTTAAATTTAGCTAGAGCTGGAAGACTAGATTACGCTACTGCATTGGATGTCACGTCATACTTGGCACATGAGACTGAATACTTACCTTGGAAGGCTGCATTCACTGCCATGCACTATTTAGATACCATGCTGGTCAAAATGCCTGGCTACGATAAGTTCCGAGTAAATAAATATACATATACATACAAATTTTTCATTATATTCAACATCTTAACATATACGAATTAACCCACATACAATCCTCAAAAATAGTTGCATCCAAGAGATAACAGAGAAATTGCAAAATTGTTATCAGGTATTGAAATTATAAAAAATACCTTGAAAATTTTAGAAATGAGCATTTCGAACTTAATGGTCACACGGTCACAGTACAGAATGTTATGTTATTGATGTTAGAGTTAACTGGCTGGTATTATCTATATCACTATAAAAATTCCTAATGAATTTTGAACATTGATTCTCTTGTAAGCTGAGCGTTAGAAATAAATTTTGTTCTACATTTGGAACTTTTCTTGTGTTTCACAGGTCTACGTTCTGAAACTCATTGACAACATTTACAAACAAGTTGGCTTCAAGGATAACGCTGACGATCCACAATTAACAGTGTTCACTCGTATCAACGTATTAACATGGGCGTGTAATTTTGGTCACGAGGATTGTGTCCACAATGCCAGAAGTCAGTTTTATAATTGGCGTAACATGCCCAATCCAAACAGAAATAATCCGTAAGTATCAACCATAACAGATAGTTTAAAACAACATAAGATCTTGAATGTGTTTCGGCAACCGAGGTTTCTCAAGCTTGATGGCCCTTCACTGGATATACGCCGCGGCAGTGGGGATAGTTTTGGGACTTTTATCTGCTAGGCTTTTCGGACACACCCTAGAGTAACCACTGTGTCCAGTTGGATATTGAAGCATTAAAGCAATGAACATTTCTTTTCAGAATTTCACCGAATTTGAAGTCTGTGGTTTACTGTACTGCCATTCGGGTTGGCGGGCAAAACGAGTGGAATTTCGCTTGGCAAATGTACCAGCAGACAAACGTGGGTTCTGAGAAGGATCTCCTGCTGAATGCACTGGGTTGTACTCAAGAAACGTGGCTTCTCAGTCGATACTTGGAATGGACGATCACTGAGAACTCCGGAATTAGGAAACAGGATGCCAGACGGGTACTTGGCTCGATTTCTAATCATCCTGTTGGACAGTCTTTGGCGTTCAACTTCTTGAGGAATAAGTGGATGCGTCTCAAAGAATAGTAAGTCTATTTACATTAAATGGCAAATATATAACCGCACCGATATTTTAATACAGTTTTCTTTCGATATAAGACGACGACGTTTTTTTCGCAACAAGAAAATCTCTATCCCCTCTTCTTCTTTGAACGAGAGAGTACGTCACATTCCATCCTTCTTCAGCGAAGGATATCGCTGCACGGCCGATCACTTTTTGTCTGCCGGATAACTTTATGGGACCCATAAGTTCTACGCGCACTCTAGAGCAATATTAAGCCGAATAGGTACCCTCATCAGCAATATGTTGGAAACCGTCTCGAGCCATCGTCTTATATCGAAGAAGAGAACGAAAGAGAGAGTAGGAAATATTTACAAAATAATATTGTCTCGTGTTACAGAATAATATTATAATAGGACATTTCATCCTATGTATAATTAGTAATAAAATCAACAAACAGTTTAGAATTAACGTTTATCGAAAATTAAGAAACTTTTATTTTCGAATTACATCATGTATGCTACTATTTTGATTTGGATCATTATATATTGCGACCCTAAAAGTGATAAATGATAAAATGATTTCAGTAGAATTGATAAAAAACCGTTGAACTCAACATCTCTGATTTTTATAAAATAAAATTCTTCAAATCTTGATGAATAGGTGGCATCACTTTATTAAAACTTAAAATTAGCTAAAATGTATGAAGAAGTGAAGTATTAACTATTTCCTCGAACTATTTATCATTATGTATCTAGGAATGGTACTGTAAAAATAATTTCTGAATTCACAGTTTAGCATTACTGTACATTCAACGCCAATTATTTTTTCTAGTTTTGGATCATCCCTAGCCACCATCAACCACATTGTGAAGTCGGGTACCAAGGGTATAAGCACCAAATATGATCTCAAAGATGTAAGTATGAAGAAAAATCCTTTATTACTTCGATGAAACTTTATGCACGGATATAACTTATTCTGATCTACAAAAGCTACAAATTTTCATTATAGCCACAGATGAAAAAGTTAAAAATCGCGATCTTCACTTTTCTCTTCGAAATTCCGAGCAATAGCTACGTCAAAAAAAAATTTTTTTACACGTTACCCGGTAAACGAATCCTTCTCACATCTCAAAAAATTTCAAGTCGTTTGGTTGAATTTTAAAAAAGTTATTACTTTTTAACGGGTGCCCACTTAAATTTGTTATACAAGTCAACGGTGACCTTGGGCTACACTCTTCATTAAAATGAAAATGCTACATAGCGACACGAAATTCGACATTTTCAATGTTATGAAAATTCTAGTTAGACCCCGATGTACTATACTAAATCTCGAAGCTTATTTATAGTGTCATCGCATACATGGTATACCATCTGAAATTACATACAAGTACTATTAGTTCCGGCATCTACATATTAGTAAACGGCAGAAACTTATTCGCAATATGTGATATATTAAAACAAATACTACATACTTTCTTTCATTGACTGATACAGCAAAAACACAGATACAGTAGAACGTCGCAACCCCGTTTATACCGCAGAATCCTAGCCTATTGTACAGTCGCGATTCCCACCACGACTTGTTAGATGTTCCGGAACTTGTGGTGGGGATTGTGCTGGCTATATCAGGCCCGGGCAAGTTCTTCGTCGTTGACGCTTCACGACTCGCACTAACCAGTGTCACCAAATCAAGACTTGTTCCCCCACTTTAATTTCTCATGTTATGTGACGCCTTCCGTCTCTGACATGCATACTCCAGCACTGGCAGAGAGAGGGTAACTTCTTCCCTATCGGGGAAGCGACATTAGCAGTGTACCTGTTCCCCCGCTATCAACTATTTCCTATCGCCCTTACCGTGCTTTGCTTATATACACTCCACGTGAGTTTGGTGGGGATGACCCAGGAGTGAGAGAGGAAGATCTCGGATATCTCGAGCACTCCCTAAGGGGAGTGGGGACATACGAAGTGGAAAAGTGGGGAAACAGATCGCGTGATTGGTTACCTCCTTCCTTGCACAATGTCATTCTGTGCACTCATTTCCGGCTCCGTCTCGTGCAACGAGCAAGGTTCTACTGTTAACGTGTACCGAATAAATTCGAACTTCTAGTTATTTGTCATATTTCCCCGAATTACCTTGAAAAAAAATTTGACTAATGTGAACTTCTTCCCGTTTAGCTATTGGAATTTACAAATGAACACGCAGAAAGCCTCAGCGGCGCAACAAGGACAGTTCAGCAAGTGATTGAGCAGTCTGAAGCGAATATTAGATGGTTGGAAAATAACCACGACATGATCTACGACTGGTTAAAACGAAACACTGCGTAATGATGGCAAAGGAACGACAAAATCGTAGAGATTCTAGACCAAACAGATAGGTCTAGAATGATTAGAAGAATGAAAGAACGAAGGTTTCAACGTCAGTTTTAGAAAGTTTCAAAGTCAGTCGTAAATTCGTGTGTATAGTCTTGTTATACATATAGGCAACGCAAAGAGTTGCATTCTAAATAAAAAATGATGGAACATATAGTTTTCTCGGGACCCCGAACCTTTTTATTCAAAAGTATCATTTATCTATTATAGTAATCCAGACACCACTTTTGTTGGCGTCCTTAAATTCTCAAAGAGAGTGACTTTATCCGTCTGTCACATGTTTCATCGCTTATTTCAGTTTTAAAGAGTTCGTTCTGAATGCAAAGTATTCAGACATCTTGAAATAGTGTTATAGAAACTTACGAACGAACTTATGGACTGACTTAAATACAAACTTTCCGCCAGAGACGATATGTCTTTAAACTTTATAAAATTATTAAATGTATTTTGTATGTTTTTGTAAATATGCGCCGAAGAATTATATACCCAGGGCATCGCATAATAGGTTGAATCCAATGCGGTGGAAATTTTGGTGAACGATGAAATTGATTCGTCTAAACATGTGCCAAATTTTTCATATTTAAAAGTGTCGTATTTGTAACTAACGAATGGATGCAACATACTATATGAGGTGTGACAAAAAGGAAACCGGTGTCAGTTTCGTTACGATGGTATCCGATAAAATTTGACTGGTTCGCTGGTCACTTCTGTACTACATCCAATTGGATGGAACTATGATCACGCAGTTCTCTGATTTGACAATATACCCAAAAATAGAAAGAAACCGGACTAAATTCAAAACGGTTCTATTAATCTGCCAACCCGAAATTTGACTTCCATTTTCTTCGTAGTAGTTCCCTTTTGTGTTAATATAGCAATTCCAACAGTTCTACACCCTCACTGAATTTTTCGAAATCATTCTCCAAGTTTTCACGTTAGTTTTATCGCGATTTGACGCGAATTTCTTCTACAGTGTCAAAACTCAGAACTCCGAGTTCACTTTTGGTAGCAAGAAGAAGTTGCAAGGAATAGTCATGTTGAAAGGAAACTGACAGAGTCTAGTTTCTTTTTTATTACTCGTTGCATATTCGTATGAACTTATTTCACTATTTTCAACGGAACAATTTCAATTTATTGGAATCCGCTTGTTACGGGATACCTCACATATATAATGGAATATTTAGATGTATAGTGGACGGGCAGGATGGATCGATCTCCACTAGTACACGTTGAAACGCACCAATATAATTTTGAAGGAAGAGACGAGGATACTATTATACCGAAATCTCTCGATCGATCTCGAAATAGTGTCATTTCACAAGCAAATTGTAATTTATACAGCGTGGTTCATTTATTGTTTTAACACCCGGTTAATTCTACAAGTACAGTGACCTATCTGTTCATATTCGTATAGTCGATATTAAACAATTCTTCCTGTTTCCTTGTCTGTGTTACACTTACATTCTACAATTTTGTACTACTTATTTTACTTAGTTGTAAATAGTTTGTTAAGTAAATAACGTAGGAGTATCTAAACAAATTATTAGGTTCCAGCATTGCAATTCAAAGTTGGTTCTGTTTGCATGGTTTAAAATGCACTCCACATTGTCAACACAGTTCAGCTCAGATATTGAATGCCAGAAGATACAAAGACTGGAAAGTTAAATGTGAAATGTTAATTAATGGCGTTGTATTACAATTAGTACTTTCGCTCTCTTGATAACGGAGACGAGGTAGGGAAACTCGATTTATTTACTACTTATTATACACTGTGTTACTGTATGCATAATGGTGAATATATAGACAGGTAAATTGTTCGAAGAAATGTTGCACTTCCTGAGAAACCATATTGCGTAATATTAGTAATATCCAAAGAAGTAATATCAATTTGACGTAAACCTGACTCAGGGATGTTGTATGCATGATACGAGATACGAAGATCAAGTAGATTTTTGCAAATTACATATTTAAAATTAATCGATTTGCAAATGCGACGATAGTGTCCAGTTTCGAATTGCGCGATGTGAGCACCGTCAATTTTTTTTAATCAATTATCTAATTTATCAACTATAAATTATCTAATTGATCAACAATTATGAATTCGTTGATTAACAATTTTCAATATCTTTCATTATCTATTACGTCAATAAGTCGATGTAATTTTTTCATACCTTTAAATTAACGATGTTTGTTCGAACAAGTTTCTGTTGTTTGCATAATTATGTAAAAACCAACCGATAGAAGAAGCGAAGAAAATCAATATTTATTGATAAATATGGTAATATAAAAATAGAGTTAATGTAATCTTCGTGTCTTTTAAGTACTTCCATTTACATATGTAGGATTCTCGAGGAATGGGGTGATTGATATCTTCGTAACACTGCTAAATGCTAATATATTTAGAAGAATAACGGTATACAAACGCTGACGCAATTAACAGTCTCGATCGCAAGGCAGTCGCAACTCTACTTTACGTTCTTCCCGAACATCCACGCTTTATACTCTTTCACCCCCTTGCATTCATCTCGCTTGCACTCTGCATCTCGCATCCATAACTTACATTCGTAAAAACATACGCTTCCCTATCGCTCAATTCTAAACACTTTTTGTTCACACCTTTGCACTTACTCGAGTTTTCCCAAACTTACCGGCGCCGGTCTGTCGCAACATGATCCGGTCGCTCGCACGCGCAATGAACCATTCATCCCACACATACAAGGAGGTACTATCGTATATTCATTGTAGGGTTATGGTCTAGTGGAAAAGAGACCGCGGCCTACTTCCGCCGGGGAACCGGGAACTGGGTAGAATCCACTGTTGCGCCTTGTAGTACAGCAAACATTACTGGTCTTGTCTCGACGACGGTTGATACAGAAGTGACTGAAAGTGGTCCGGCCGCGAAAAGCGTCGTGACTCTCTTCGAGCACGCAGAGTCAAGAGGGGCGACTCTCTTGCTGCGCGCACGCGGCTAGTGCCAGCGACGCTAGCGCTTGTTACGGGGAAAAACGTAACTTTAACAAGATGCCGCCTAGCGATCGCGTTCCGTAGACACTCGGTCGAATAGGGGTTTAAAATAAAAGAAACACAGAGTTTAGTCTATGACTGACACGAATATTCTGAATCTTTATTGGAGGTTCTCCGGTTTAAATACTATTCCTTATCGCTATGGATGCGCTGGTTTTTGGGAGAGGTTGAATACAGTCATCGGGTACTATCTTCTAAGGGCAAGGTACAGGGGTGATCGGTGGCTGTTTGTTCGTTATCCAATGTGTCATCGGTCCTGAGTCAACTAGTAGTTACACGCTGCGGCAAGGAGCGGCAACACACGTAGCCCCTACACACTCCTCCTCCCCCCCCCGGAAGAGCGGCAGCGAACAGAATAGCACATTTCGCTGTGCGGCAACATGGAATTACAAACGACTCTTAAGAATTACGACTTACATGCTACGCGTATATTTACAAAAACTTTACCCTAACGTACGGAGTCCGCAAAAGTGACTCTTTTTCGCGAGTAGGTGCGCACGGGCAGACTCGGCAGCGACGGAACACCGCTCGATACTGGGACTGCAAGTCCCTCGCAAACGCTATGCGCGGATTTCAGCATCTCTACGGAGACACTGCGCGGCAACCCGTTGATCTCGATCGAATACACTTGTTCGGATATACGCTAAAGCACCCGATGGGGTCCCGTGTAAGGCTGTTCCAACGGTCTACGCACGGATTTTACAAGCATAAACACATGCGAACAGGATCCGACATCCTTATATACAAAAGCTTTAACGCTCCGCTTGTGCGCTACGGGCACAGGCTTGACGGCACGCATATACTGTCGGAATTCCTCGAGGAATGGCTGCGTATCAAGGCTAAAATTATCTAACAAGAAGAATTCGCCCGGCAGACGCAACGAGGTTCCGTAGACGTAATTGGCGGGAGAAGCGTTGATATCGAGACGGATATGGGTACGCAAACAACAGTACGATCTGTAAAACGCGCGACCATTGCTGATTGACGTGGCATATGATTGCTGCCTTCAAGGCGCGGTCCCAGCGCTCAACCATGCCGTTAGACGCGGGATAATACGCGGTATTTCTTTTTCTCTGACAGCCGACAAGCGCCAGAAGGGTTGAAAAAAGCTGTGACTCAAACTGCGGACCTTGATCGCTCATCAAAAACGCAGGAGCGCCGAAACGTGACACCCAATGCTCGAAAAAGGCGAACCGACCGTCTTCAGGGGAACGACCTCAGCCCAGCGAGAGAATCTGTCGATCATGGTAAGGCAATACTGAAAACCTTCGCTGACCGGCAACGGACCGACGAGGTCAATATGCACATGAGTAAAACGTCCGTCGGGCGCGACGAACTGGGACGGTGTCAGCTTGACATGTCGAGAGATTTTAGATTGCTGGCAATCAACACACGATCTACACTGACGAGCTATGTCGCGATGCATGTCGAGCCAGACATAACGCTGTCGTGTGAATCGGTCAGTGACTTTCGCGCTCGGATGAGCAGGAGAATGAAAAAGGTTGAACACACGCTCGCGCATGGAGGCGGGGATATACGGACGGATGCACTCTTCGGACACGCTGCAATATACAGAAGAGTGATCTGTGCCCCACGTCAGCCTCTTAAGGGCGAGAGAATGGTCGGGCGATGTAAGAATTTCCCTAAGCTCGGGGTCGTTTTCCTGCTCGCGGGACAGTTCGTTCAAATCGAACTGCGTCGGCAGACGAATTGCCTCGGTATGCGATGATTAAAGGCCGAATAGTACTCCAAACATATTTTTCCGGAAAATTATTAAAAAATAGTTTAAACATAGTTAAAAAATGTTTTTACAATAGCGTAACAACAATCATACGGTTAGAAATCGAAAAAACCTCTGATTAAAGAGAAAACAAATTTTGGCCCGGGGTGAGATACAAACCTGGTCCATAAAGTCTTCAGCAGTTCCACAGTCGGAGACCATAGCTACTGCACCAACCGGCGCTGTTGAAAATACCTTCGAAATATTGGAATATACCCTGCATAGTATAATTGTGGTTTTTTGACTACGCAATTTTTAAAGTCTGCACGATGTTTCTCCGAACTTAGGGATGTTTAATATTACATAATATATGACAGCATGCAAACACGGCCGCGTGGCCGAAGGCGCAAGAAAAAGGCAGCACAACTTTGGACTTAGTTTGTTCAGGAAAATATTTTCAATCGGTAGGTCATGATATCATTATGATTGCGTTAATAAGAAATAATATTAGATTTAGTTGGTAAACACCAATACGCTACTGGTTACAATGTTGTCCCTGATCACTTATTAATAACAATAAAATGTTTGTTACAATTCATAATTCTGCCATGAGAACATCATTAATCGATCGCAAATAGTTTGCTGATGAAAACAAGTCTAAACACGCCACAAATCTGATAAGTTAGACGGTGCCAGTATTGAAATTTTTCCTTCGAAGTTCATCAACGAATTTTATTTCACTAGCTGACCGTTCCATTTCGATAAAGTCCGCTGCCGTACCAGAGCATGTTCTACAGAGTCGGTAATTCAGAACCGTAGACAGAGATAATACTTCATCTAAAGAGTTCTTTATAAAATTGTCTTAATAACTTAACATCTAGCAGAGTACCAATGGTGAAACCCAATTAAGTTTCCTTTTATTCGGATACAACATGCAGAGATTGAAATTATTTTTTGACATCAAAAATAATGATTTTAAACTTGAGGATAAAGAACGTTCTGGCGCACCGAAAAATTTGAAAACGAAAAGTTGGAGGAATTACTCGATCAAGACCGATGTCAGACGATAGCAGAACTTGGAAAAACATTACAAGTAGATGAGTCAACTGTTTCAAAACGTTTAAAAGTTTTAGGAATGATCCAGAAGCAAGGACATTGGGTACCGTATGAATTGAAGCCGAGAGACGTCGAACGGTGTTTTCTCATATGTGAACTACTCCTTCAACGGCAGAAAAGAAAAGGTTTTTTGCACCGCATCGTGACTGGCGATGAAAAGTGGATACACTACGATAATCCAAAGCGTAGAAAATCGTGGGGTAAGCCCGGCCATGCATCAACATCGTCTGCAAACCAATATCCATGGTTCGAAGCTTCTTCTGTGTATTTGGTGGGGTCAGGAGGGTGTAATTTATTATGAGATGCTCAAACCGAATGAGACTATCACGGGGGAGCGCTATCGACTTTAATTGATGCGTTTAAGTCGAGCCTTAAAAGAAAAACGGCCGCTATACGAGCAGAGACACGACAAAGTGATTTTGCTACATGACAACGCTCGGCCTCATGTTGCAAAACCAGTGAAAACCTACCTGGAAACGCTTCAATGGGAAGTTCTACCCTACCCGCCATATTCACCTGACATAGCCCCTTCTGATTTTCACCTATTCCGTTCGATGGCACATGGCCTAGCTGATCAGCGCTTTCATTCTTAGCCTCAAAAGACATGTAGTTTTTCCATCGCGGAATTCATATACTCCCAGAAAGATGGGAGAAAGTGGTCGCTAGTGATGGGCAATACTTTGAATGAAATGTTTTTGTTCCTTATAATTTAAATAAAGCTTTTATTTTGTAAAAGAAACAGCAAGAACTTATTCAAGGTCCTATAAAGACTGCAAAACGTGACGTAAATTGTTTAAGTAATAAAAATGTGTTTGTTTAAACAATCATTTAAGTGATAAAAATGTACTGGTTTATACATTTGTTTCAATAATCCAAATGTACTGCTGCAAACATCTGTTTCAATAATAAAAATTTATTTGTTTAAATAATTGTTTAAGTAATAAAAATGTACTGGTGTAAACATTTGTTTCAATAATATACATTTATTTGTTCAAAAAATTGTTTAAGTAATAAAAATGTACTGGTGCAAACATTTGTTTCGATAATAAAAATTTATTTGTTTAAACAATTGTTTAAATAATAAAAATTTATTTATGTAAACAAGTGTTTAAAGTTGAAACGATAAAAAGTTTTCGATTATTAATGGTAGTCACTATACCGTGGTACGTATTTACGTATTACGACTTGGCAACGTCGGATAAAAAAATCAGTTATCCGAACTTCGAATACAATTTCGAATAAAAGATACATTTGATATTCATCTCTGTCAAATAAATCGTCACGAAGAATCCTCAAATAAATCGTCTGGCCAAATCGAGCTTCGAATAACGAATAAAAGTTACAGATAAATTTCGCCGCGATATCTGCGTTCGAATACATTCTGAAAATTTTTATTTGTCGCCTAAAATCGATCGGATACTCGGCGACACTGAGTATCTACAAATAAATCCGTCGAATAAATGGTGGCGTTGTATCCGACTATCCGAATAAATCCTGAATATAGCCAGAAAATCTCGAAACCAGACGATCGACGAATAAAGATACAAATAACTTCTCGCGATTCATCCGACTTCGAATAAAAACAAAAGATAGAGAGTATCTGTATCTGAAAGCTATTTAAATAATTTTTTATATCGCCGTACGTATCGATACGGGTGTCGTTCGCGGCATACAGTTTAAACGTACTGGGACGTGGGCGCGACGCAGCTGAAACCGGCAGCAGAGACAAGTCCGAACCTGTGTCTACGAGAAAGGTATGGCCTGACTTACGGTCGCGTATGTGGAGACGTTTCGAGAACACGCAACGCTCTCCAACAGTCTCCGAGGAGAAGGGTGGACTCAGTTTTTCGACGCTCTAGGAGGACGGGGCCACGGCTTAATGCAACGAAACGCGCGTTTGCCAAATTTCGAGACCTATTCCGAGTTCTCGAAACGACATTTCTCCCGGGCTGCGCTCGTGTGCCCGCGAGCCACGCTCGATCGCGGAGGTCAACCTTGCTACGTCGCGGGAGAGTTTGTCGATTTGCTCCTGCAGGGAGCCTGGCAGCGATACGTCGGCAGCTGCTGCGAGGGCAGAAGCGCTCGCTGGCTGTATCGTCTCGACGATCTTGTCGGTCAGAAGGGCCATCTCCTGCAGGTCTTCGTGCTTCGACGCGACTAAGATCGCGCGACACTGCTCAGGCAGCAGGTCCAAAAAAAATTGATTTCAGCACGTTTTCAGCGGAAGCACCGCTGTTTAAATTACGCATAATTGACAACATGTGCGAAGGTTTGTCATGCTCCTTGAGGAGCCGCCGAAGTTTCGTTTCAGCCGACGCACAGTGTGACGAATGGCCTTTTTAGCTGGACAAAAGTCTAAATCGCCTATTTTTCCATATTTATCGATTGATATGTTTACAGTTGTATAAAATATGAATAATTATTAATTTGTTACAACATTTAGTTGGTTTTTGTTAATTAAACAATATATTTTAAGTGATTTATAATTAAATAAAAAATACAACAAAGTTAGTAATGGATCTATGTAACACAGAATGATTTAACAAGTAGTAGATATTATCAAAGAAGACGTCATTTTTAATTAGGGACGAAAACAATTTAATTTTGGAAAAATTATAGTACATGTTACTTTTTGGAGATTCAGATATATTCTAACGGGAAAGAATTATTCTTTGGTTTAGTATAAGGTTTCACTTTATAAATAACAACTCTGTTTCATATTATTGTTTACTATTTTAATAAAAATATAATAACATGAAAATATAAATAAAACAAAAGAAATAACAGAGATCAAAATCAGTCTTCAATAGGAACATTCGGTTGCTAAAAACTAATAAATTTTAAACTAATAACTTATAAACAAATGTAAATAGAATATATATAAACGTATTTGTGTTACGACAAATATTTGGGTTTACAGCAAAATAAAAATAAAAAACAATATACATAACAGGCAGTAAATATTTTTCATTGTTGTAACAAGACATTGCCTTCTGAAACTACGTAGAAACTTATTCACAACTCGAATCTCTATCAGAAGATTCAAGTTCTGATAAAGAATCTTGTTGACGCGTGAGCAAAGTTGATGTTAGATGAAAGCAGACCTTTCTGTGAATGCTCACTTCACACGCAGACTTAACGGCGAGTGAATCGTTATAGGGGTGGATAATGAGTATGAAATGTGGACTTGATTAACTCAACAAGTATATTTCTGGTAATCAATACGAGGGACACTAACTGAACTTATACTACAGACGGCGAGTGAGAGTTGATATAATGTTTCGGACGGCGCTTTCGATAGAACGATGTTGTCGCTCTGCCGGTTTTCGAGAGTCTGTCTTGCTAGTCTGCCTACAAATCGAACGTTGGCGAGGGGTAGATCTCTAAACATCCGATTGGCGGAATATCTTTTTAGGATACGCTTCTTGCGGGGGTGGATGAACTCTAGGAATTCCCCGGTTCGTCAGCGCAGGTAGTTGACGGCAATAAAAATGATAGATTTCCCGAAGTTTCTGGCATTTCCTAAAATGCCCAACCGTTTTTTTCTTTTGGCAACGTATGTCTAACGGTCGTACAAATTACGGTTTTTTATGGCGTTTTGCTGGTACTTGTACTGCACCCCTGGTTATTTTCAAACTGCGGAGTTTGGGCTACGCTACTCAAGGACATCCCTGACCGATGCTACACAACGAGGCAGGCTGCACGATAGTTTATTGCCCCTTTTTCGTTTATGGTTTAACGGTCACTGTTGTTACTCAACAAATCTGTTTCTTGAATATCTATATCTTCATTTACTATTAATAATTCAAGAACTTCAGGGGACGGTGAACTAATTTTTTCTTGTGGGATTTCGCGAAAACTATTTATTAGTGGGTCGGAAGTTATTAATTTCATTGACATTAAGTCGAAATTGGTATTCACTCTTGACGTATTCCATGTATTTCTTTCTCTAAATCTACGGCAATCTTTATGTCGCGCTTCTTGCGTCTCCTCTGTCATCTGGCCAATTGGAATAATAAATGATTTAATGATATCTGCTGCGTGATAAAATAATTTATGTACTGACACCGGCATATTATACCATGAATATAAACTTATATATAAATCTTTAGTCGATGAACAAATCTTTGCAAATTTTTCTATATTTATTGCCCGGCTGCAGGATAACGTTTTTAATAGTATTCCTAAATTTTTAATTAATCTTTTATCTATTCCGGTATATCTGAAATTTTTTCAATAAATTTAAAAAATCTTCTGGCTGTATTGCCATCGTTGGACGTGCCAAATCCCTGTTTTGGTTTATCTACAATTAAACCCATTTCCTTTCTAAATCTTTGTTATATTAAACTTTTTCGCGCTTTAAGATCTGTTTTCTCCACTTCATTCCTTACTTGCCATTTTTTAATATTTAAACGATAAGATATATGTAACAGACATTCAAAAGTACGGATCCATAAATGAAGGGTTGATAACCCAAATTGATAATTTTCAATTTTTATATTTTCTTTTTCGGGCTTATTATTTAAAAATTTCGGTGTCGCTCCGCAGAGGTAACATGGATGAAGATGTTTGTGTTACAGAATTACACACCTTCCCATCTACCATAGTCAAGAAAAGTTTATACTTTATGGTTACTTGTTTTCCATCAATTTATAATTTTTTTGGGTTTAAATTTTTAATTTGGTTTAGAAAATTATCTATTTCGCTTTTAACTAAACTTTCGCTTTCTTTTTTAAATATAAATTTGTAAGGACGGCAATATCTAGTTGAACCAGGGCTTGGATTGTTCCAGACTGAATGTATTTCATTTGATAATTTAGTAGGTACAAAAGATATTAAAAATAAAAATTCGTCATTTCCTTCAGTGGATATTTTCTGTTTATAAACGCTGTGCCCTGCGCTCCCGTCACATCCCCATTTACAAACTAATTCTAAATTATCTTCGTGTTTGAATATATTTTTATGGCAATTTAATAACCGGGTTATCCAAAGGTCTAATCCTATTTGTAAGGAAACTTCTGCACTTATTTCCGTTAAAATAATAGCGTTTACAGGCGGTAGACAATTATCTTTGGCTTTTCGTACTTCATAATAGGAGGAATACATTTTATGTCCGCAACTTATACTTTTTTTTCTATGTAATCTATATGAATATACAGTACTTTTTGTATCTATGAACAATGCTAAAGCCTCTTCCGGGGTCATTGATCGTTGCTCTATATTCTTTTTCCTTAAAGATTTATCTCTTCTGTAATAGATGAAGCATTACCTACTATACTTGTAACACTTCTTTCTCCTTCTGTTCGTAAAGCGACTTCAGCAGCAAAAGTTAATTCACTGGCAGAATTTTCTTTGATAAGTGACGATACCTTAAGCTTCTTAGTTTTACGAGAAGCGTCTTCGAAAGATTTCGTTGGCCTCCCAAAAGGGCTTGAAGTAGAAGGTATTGCAATGTCTGCGTCAAATACACCTTGAAATAAAATAAAATTTTCCTCCTGAAGCCAATTCCTATTTTTAGTTAAGAACTTTTCTTCTTTTCGGGAACAGTTGTTCCAGCGATCTCTCACTCGGCTTGCTATTTTAGATACATTATCCCTTATCTTAAGAATAACTGGATTTGATGCATCAACACAGTCAATTTTGTGTAACTTGTTGGAATTTATTCCATAAATGTAGAACAAAATCAATCTATTATTTCTTTGAAGGGTAGGACCGACTGAACCGGCTATTGCCCTGTTCCGATCTCTAGCGCTTCATTCGTGAAGTTTCCCTCAAACGGTGAAGACGTGCCTCACAACGTGCTCCTAGAGTTATTCTGACATAAATCTTATTTCGTATATATATGTTGTGGTTTTCTTTAATACCCATATCCCAATATAACTTTTCATAATTTTTATAAGGAATGAAATGTTTTGATTCAACGTACCTGATTATATCTAAGGAAGATTTTGGTATAACATTTTCACGTATAAAGTGATAACGTAAAAAATAAAGCACTAACAACAATCACAGTAATTATAACAATAGCAATACAACAACAACAATAAAAATAACGAAACTGAAAGGTATAAGAAAAACGCAAGGGAGATGTACACTGCACGTTGATCGCTCTGAGACTGAAGAAACGAATTTTCATACGAAGAAAGTTTAGAGGAAAACTCGGGGATCCTATCATTGTTTATTCCTTCAATATACAATGGATGAGACCAATCCATAAGTTTCAACGAGTAGACTAAACAAACGACTAAGTGCCAACGGCAATCGGCATTGGCTGCGTTCGAAACTATGCCCGAGCTACGATTGTCATGAGCGTGTACGTAAAACGACGTAACTTCATTGTAAAAATTAGTACAGTTGCGCAACGTTGCGCAAGCCAATTTTGGTACTAAAATAAAGTAGAGAATCTCTACTTTATTTCTATGTAAAAATCATCGCGTGGGGCATATACTAATTCATTAACGAAGAGTAGTAACATGGGCGTTTTTGTGGAAAAATAAGTACCGTCTTTGACACTTAATTACAAAAATAGAGGAATTTTATCGATAATTTGGAATTACTAAAGTGAAAATATATGTTTTGAGATGTTATATCCATCATATATAGGAAATTTAAACACTCCTTAGTACATTTTAACATATTTCGAGCGCGTATGGAAATGTGCCCATTCATTTATAGGTTAGGTGTTAGTTTTTTAGGTGAAGTTTACACGCTTTGTAAACATACAAAAAAAGAATTTTAAGTTTTATTATTCAAGTTGTCGCTTACTTTGCCACACAATTGATGCATTCCCAAATTTACACACCAAACCAGATGTTGATTTTCGAGTCTCCTTATCCCCTCCAAAATCAGCATCACTGTAAGCTTCGAAATCTCTTTCTTTACTATAAAGTAAGCCTATATCTGCGGTGCCTTTCAAAAATCTTATTATCCGTTTCACGAGTAGCCAATGTGCAGTAGTTGGTTTACCTAAAACTCTCGATGCTATATTTACTGCAAAACTTATATCCGGTCTAGTTACTGTTTGTAAAAACATTAAATTACCCACGGCTTCGCGATACGGTACATCACGGCAGTTGTCTTTAATAAAATCACTCGCATCCCAACCGACCTCTACTGGAGTTGATACATTATTCGCGTCTGTTAAATTAAATTTTTGAACAATATGTTCAATATATCTGCTTTGGCTGATGAAAATTGATCCGTTTCTCAGTCTGCAAATTTCTATTCCAAGGAAATTCGTTACATTTTTCGACCATGTTATTTTAAAATCCTTACCTAATTCACAAAACAGTTTATCTATTAGGTGCTGGTGTGACGCTGCCAGAAGCCCATCATCAACATAAATTGCTAGAAACATTTTTTCATCGTTTTTATCATAAATATAAAGACACGAATCGGCTGAGCTTTTATTAAATCCGAATTTTATAATAAAATCGCTAAAATGTTCGGTCCAGCATCTCGGAGCTTGTTTTAGCCCATACAAACTTTTCAATAACTTGCAGACACTCGCTGTTCCATCATGAAACCCTTCAGGTTGTTTCATATATATATCTTCGTTTAAATTTCCATACAAGAACGCGGTCTTTATGTCAAACTGACCCAAACTCAATCCATTACGCGCAGCGATACTTAACAGAAATCTCACGGTATCATAACGAACTACCGGGCTGAACGTTTCTTTATAATCGAGTCCTTGTATTTGCGAACATCCTTTTATTACTAATCGCGCTTTAAATCGTTCTGTATTATCAGGATTCGTTTTCTTCGTGTAAACCCAGCGACTATTAATAATTTTGCGATTTACCGGCTTTTCAACTAAAGTCCAAGTTTTATTTTCACGTAAGGCATCCATCTCTTCATTCATAGCATTCATCCAAAAATTTTTCTCATTACAGTTAATTGCTTCATTATAATCGCAAGGTAACTTTTCTGCACGAAAAGTAATAGGACAACCGTAAAATTCCGTTTGTTTGATCGTTCGTCTATCACGGAGCTGTCTTACGTTGCCATTCTCGATTGAAGATTGCAAAGGCTGTTGTACTTGATCGTTACTGATATTAGTTTCGCCATCGACCGTTGTATTTTCAGAACTATTTGTACTCTCATGAGTAGTTAAATTTCCTCCGATTTCGTCGGGTTTTTTTAAAGGTACTCTCTGGTTTGAATAGTACATCACGGCTCAAAACTACGTCTCGTAAACTCGGTACGTAAACACGGTACCCTTTGCAATTTTCAATGTATCCCACTAAATACCCTTTTACAGCTTTTCTGTCAAGCTTTTTTCTTTTTTGAGGGGGTATATGCACAAAACATTCTGTCCCGAAAATTTTCAAATTTTCTATATTCGTCCCTTTGCCGTACCAGAAACCATAGGGATTCTGACCTGGCTGTTTTGACGGTCCCGATCGGTTAATGACGTATGCAGCTGTACTCATCGCTTCAGCCTATAGGGACAAAGGTAGTTCCGGCTTCGAGTATAACATTGACCGCGCGGCCTCGACTATAATTCGGTTTTTCCGCTCTGCGACACCATTCTGTTGAGGTGTATACGGAACACTTAAGGTGTGTTTTATGCCTTTATTTGCCAAATAGCCCTGGACGCTTCTATTCTCGAATTCTTTTCCCCCGTCACTGTGAATTTCTTTTATGTTTTCCCCGAACATATTTTCAATTTCACTGCAGAATATTTGTAATTTCTCAACAATTTCTGATTTTTGCCGCATAAAATAAATTTGTCTAAAGCCAGAATATTCATCCTTAAAAATTAGAAAATAGCTTTTTTTGCCAATCGATTCGTGCTCCATAGGCCCACATACGTCGGTATGTATAATCTCGTGACATGTCGTAGCACGGTCACTTCTATTATGAAAACTAAGCTTATGGTGTTTTCCATAAGCACAACCTTCGCAAAAAACGTTATCGTCTATTACATTATTCCCTTATTTTTCAAAAAATATTTAACATGTTTAAAATTTTGATGGCATAGTCTTTCGTGCCACAGCTGTAAGCTTTCGTTGCGAGATTTAGTAGATACTTTTTCGCTACTAACATTTTTAGCTACTTTACATATTTTCAGTGTCACAACGCGTAAATTTACTTTAAACAAATCTCCCCAAATCGAGCCAGTCGCTATAACTGCTAACCGAAATCCATTTTCCGTTTACATATGTTTCGATGTCAATGCCTCTTCCATACGCAGGAGTAGGATCTCCATTACCTAGTCGAACGGTAATCGGCTCTTCAAACTCTTCGAAGTCGCAGAAAAAATCTCGTCGGTGCGTCATGTGATCGGTTGCTCCCGAGTCAACTAGCCAGATGTCATCGCCTTCGAATTTGCTGCTGCTTCCCACAAAAGCCTGCTTGTGAGCCGGAGTCGAAGTCTGCTGCACAGTATATACACCACCGTTGTTTCGTGTACGGAAATTTCCATTTCTCTTAAAACAATTCCTGCTGAGGTGTCCTTTAGATCCACATACGTTGCAACCCACACAATCTTTTCGTATGTGGTCCGTTTTGCCGCACGTATAACATCCAGATAAAACATTCTGCCGACGCTCATCTTGATTTGGTCTGTGGTGATAATTATTTCTCGAAAACGATGTATTTGACGACCTTCGTTTCATCAATAAGGCCACAGCCATATCCTCGAAGTCATCCTGTTCTTGAGTTCTAATTTCCTCAGTCATCAGTCGCGCCGTCAAATTTTCCAGGGTTTTCTTCTTGTCTTCCACGGAATCCCGCGCACTTTGAAAGTGATTAAATTTCTTCGGTAGTATTGACAATATACGTGTCAATATTATGGAGTCCGGAACTGCACCTCCGAGGTTCTTCATTTTGGTCGTTAGCTGTTCTACTTTAGCTAAATTATGACTCACCCTTTCACTCGAGTCCCATTTAAAATCAAAATTGTTTTTGCACTATGGATAAATTTTCATCGGACTTCATGTCGTAAACTGCATTAAGTTTCTTCCACATTTCTCACGTTGTTGTGCAACTCAACAATAAATCAAGAGGTTTTTTCTCGACTGATGTCACGATCATTCTGCGAGCTGTTTTATCAGCCTTTAAAAACTTTTTCAGGTTGACTTCACAGTTTGGAGAATTTTCAGCTGGGCATTCTAGTTCTCCTTCACACACACTAAGGGAATCTTCGTTTTCCTCCAGCAATGTGCGCATAACAAAACGCCACTGAAGCCAATTACCACTATCGCGGAGCTTTTCTATTTTTAAATGCATCGATTCCATTTTACAAGTTTGCACAACTTACTGCACTTTCTAATCGAATTATTTACGCTGATAACATTTGTTATGACCTGGGCCCATAACCTGTTGAGGGGTTATGCGGAAATAATTACAGGAATAATTGCAGGAAGATGGTGGAAGAAATATGTTTAATCGGAAGAAGCCGTTGTCGGAGGTGTCTACAAGACGGGCGCACAGTTAGAACTAAATGCCCAAACGCGAGGGCGGCGGTGCGTACCTTCATACCTGAAGGGAGGGTGACCTTCAATAAAATAACGGGCAATCAGGTATTTCCCAATAACCTTAGGATGTGGGGTTTTCCACAGGGTACGGTAAAAGGCAAGCACTCTTAGAGAGAGTGCGGCGCCGGCTGGCTCTGCGGGCCATACGGGGTTATCGCACCATCTCCACCGAGGCGGCGGGACTCCTCGCCGTGGTTCCACCCTTCCATGTGGTGGCGGCGGAGCGGGCGAAGTTATACCACATCGCCCGCTCCTTCCGCCGCCCGCCTGGGATGGATCTCACGCGCGAGGAGGAGTTGGAGCTCGAGGGCCAGAATCGCCAGGCACGGACGGAGACTTTCTCGGAGTGGAGGGCGCTGTTGGCGCCCTCCACACGTCCGATTGTCCGGGCCCTCCTGCCCATATTTGATATATGGTGCAGGAGGCGGGTTAGGTTGACCTTCCGCCTCACGCAGGTGCTCTCCGGCCACGGGTGTTTCGGAGAGTACCTGCATAAGATGGGGCGGGAGCCGACGGCGCAGTGCTACCACTGCGGCGAAGATGTTGACACGGCGCGGCATACGCTGGAGGAGTGCCCTGCGTGGGCCGAGCCGCGCCGTGTCCTGCAAGCCGCAGTGGGTGGGTGGGACCTCTCGCTGTCGGCCGTGGTCGACCACATGGTCGGCAGCGAGAGGTCGTGGAATGCGGTGGCCTCCTTCTGCGAAGATGTTATCTCGCAGAAGGAGGCCGCCGAGCGGGCCCGGGAGCGGGACCCGGGCTCCGCGAGGCGGGTTTGGGCGCGGGGCCGACCCCCCCGCCGTCGTGTGTCCCCCAGGAGTGGGGTGGTGAGGGATTGGAGGGCGTGGGGGTCTCCCCCGCGTCAACAGGTACCCCCGGTTGTGGGGGGCGGAGCGTTAACGGCGCGGGGATCACCCCCGCGCCTTATTGCGCCCCCACAATTGGGGGCCGTGAATTTGGGGGCCCGGGGTGCGAGCTGACCCGGGCCCCCTGGGGGGAGCATAGCTCCCCCCGTGATAGGCCGACAACCCCCGGGTTAGTTTCCCGGTGTGGGGGGGGGGGGGGTCGGTCCGCCCCTCCCCAATGAGGGAGGGGGATCCGTGGGGGGTTTGGGGAAAGGAAGGGTCGGGGCGTGCCGGATCGCGCCTCCGACGACCCTTCCTTCCGGTGGCGGCGTCTTCTTGCCCTGGCCGGAGCCGGTTCCTTCGGGATACCGGATCCGGGGGGGCACGAAGACTCCGGGAGCTGTGGGTGGACCGAGCTGGGGCTCGGGAAGCCCAATCCGAAGGCTCCAGGGATGGGGACACCGGG